>KZ808370.1:116785-139858 GCA_000696205.2 Oncopeltus fasciatus
TATATATATATAATGTACGTGAACTGGCTCCGTGGTTCTATAAAATAAATTAAATCTGCCTAAAGCTTGAACTGGTTAACATATCTTAGCGGAGATATTTTTTAGGTGCACTGCTCAACTCTAACTTTCTCTTTAATTCAAAAACTGTCACATTTGTCTTGTGTGATATATCTTGTCCGAAATAATAATTTAAAAAAAAATATTCGTTTCAGTAAGTAGGAACGTAGAAGATTATGAAGTTATTGTACTATATACGCTTGTGATATCTCCAAACCCTTTGATATGAATTAATTTTTTTACAATGCTTTATGTGGATAAGCATTCTGAAAGTATTAATTATATATAACATCAAATCCAAGCCATGCCTACTACAATTATTATTCGTATGATAGAATATGGCCATGCATAATAAATGCTTGTAGCATTATTATAGAAAATGCATATTTGATCTGGATCAAAACTGTCTGTTAACAATCACAAATGTGTCTTTCCAATGTGCTCTACAAAATTCAAGAAATAATAATTTTCAAGTATGTATAGAGTAAATAGAAATATATTGAAGCTGAATGTACAACAGGGAAATTCGGGAGGCACAAAACCAGCTGATTGTCTTAAATAAAAGGTAGTCTTTAGTAAACCTATAAATAATAATTAATTACTACTATAACAAATAACATTACAGATTAAATATACATATGTGACTCGCTTGTGATAAACAAGACTGTATATTATGATATTGAATAATCATTTCTTGAGGCAGTGCTTATAAATGAAACTACTTAGGATGAAAACATAAGATCGTTAACAAGAATTAATTCGGAGAATGTCTTTTAATTAATGAATAAAAATTACATTTACTTGTGAATAACATATGTGTGTGTTTTTGAGTGGGCCCGCGTTTTTCTTAAGGGAACGTAATTCGATTTATATGCGATTATCATACTCGGGTTTGCTCATAGAAAACATAAAAAGACTATAACTTTCATTGCAAATCAAGGTCAAGACAATTATAATTGTGCGCGAAATAGATTGATAACTAGAGTATAACTATAATTATAACTATATATAACATTGGTATAACTAAACAACTGTAACTAACCAACTAATAACTATAACTAACATTGGTATAATCCATTGTTATAACTAAGAATAACTATAACATTGGTATAACTAACCATTGGTATAACTAACCATTGGTATAACATTGGTATCCATTGGTATATCCATTGGAATAACTAGAACAATAACTAAATAAATAACTAATTAATTGGTATAACTATAACTTACTACATAGATGTAAACGGGACGAAATCTCACAGGTGAGAAATCGCAGAATTTCTGCTAGAGTCCAAGAAGCAACATCAAATTATTGTTCTTATAGCAATCAAAGACAATTAACAAAATTTATAACTCCTTGTACAATTGTATTATCAGGAATCACCTCCTCATTACTTCCAAGAGATGGCAATACATGCAAAATGTTCGTAGTCTTTGTATCTCAAAGTGATATTTCAATTTTTATTAACTACTTTTAGACAATTAATTGGTATTAATTAATTTCTAGTAGGGTTTAGCAGCTCTCACGGGTTCCCGAAAGATGGCTAAGTGACGGAGATATGGCGTTCTAAATAGCTTCTTTATATATTAAATAATAACGTTATATTATATGTGAAAAACTTACTGAAACCAAATAAATTCTGACTTCTACTATGATGAAAGTCTGAACATTTATCCCCTAACAATGATAGGACTTTTCTTAAGATGGTATTAAACTATGTGGTAAAGAAGGTTTTTTTTTCCCTTCACTTTGTTATAATATTTTAAGACAAGTTTGGGTTTTGAGCACAGGAGGAATAGATTGTATCTATGTAAAACTTTTGTGTTTAGGTTCTAGCCGGCTGCTTGAAGATGTTAAGAAATTATCAATTCAGTTTGATAGTAATAATGCTTCACCTTCTATCTTAGAAATTAATGAAGGAAATTAATAAAGAAAATGAGTAAACAATGATTCAATGTCAATTTATACCTTCATAACGACTACACTTTGATCTTAGCCAAGAGGCCAAGAAGCGATGATATAGCAAAAAACCCAGTCACAAAAAAAAAAAAAAAAAAACCTTNAATTATTTTAAAATGTAGACAGTTGATGAATTTAAAATTTATTTGAATTATTGAATAGAGGGTTCCATATTACCAAGTTCATTTAATTTAATTGGTTTGGGTATTTAATTTGCATATACTATTGCTTGTTCTTCCTGTACTGCCTTCCTCTTTATTGTAATTTATGAAATTGAACAAAGTCTTGATATTTGACAACCCATTTCATTACAGTCAATAATGCATAATTTCTGCGTTATTTTTCTTTACATTCAAGATTTCATCTTTAATTTTCCACTTAGTTTTGTTATGAGTACTTGAAATAAGAATTTTGCCTTTCCAAATATAAAGATATCGTAATTTACCTTATTTTTATTTATCTATTTGAATGTTGCTTTAAGTTCTACTTCCCGACCAATGAGAATCATTCCCCACTTCCTGGAGTCCAGGATTACCGAGCGGCATGACCTAGCCACGTCTGCTGAGCTGAATTTAGTTCGATGCCATTTATTCTCAGAGGGCATAGAAGAAAGGTAATTCTGTCTTCAAACGAATGTATAATGTATCTGTCCTGGTATGTAAAAGCTTCACGGGCAGAAAACCAGAGCCATCCGCAGCTTGTCCGCACACTGCCTTTCTGACAACCCGACCAGAAGACTCAGGAGACACTGGGAGGCACCGCTGGGTGCTCTAGCTCTGTCATGTTCATCACTGCCCTATTGAATTGTAATTCACATCATCTTCTGGCGCCGATAACCATAGTCATTGAGCGCCTCTAAACCACAAACAACAACAACAACAACAACATCTTCTGACTTAAATATAAATAAGGATTTAAATATGTAAAATGAATAATAAAAATAAAATTAGAAGAAGCTAGCAGATGCTTTATTTATCACCTTAGTCAATCTTAATCTATTTTTTTTTTTTGTATATTTTACCTTTAACTATAAAAAGACTATTCAAGTGGTGTTTTAAGATTATTACTTTTAAGTTTTATAAATTTTGTTTTGGCAGTAAAACGGCGAATTACTGATTCTGGTAATATACTGTCCCAGAATATACTTACTAGTTTAATTTGAAGTAGTGAAATTGTGAATGGCAGTAATTCGCAGGAGGACTCCAACGATATTTTAAAAAACATATTGACTAAAATGAATATCATTATCCGTATTAGTTGGAGGATTCATTATAAAACAATTGGAGAAGACTTTGCTGGGTAATCTGATAAATGTGATTATATATGCAAATGAATGTATTCTGAATCAACAATTACTCAATGTAAGAAGAGCGGGAGACTAGGAAAAGCTGTGATGTGTGAGAGGTACACTAAGCCCCAATTACCCCCTGATGGGGAGAAACTGAGACAGAGAGCTCCACTTCCTGAAAACCGGTACCATTCCAGAAACACATCCCAACTTGCATCGGAAACACGCTCTTGCGTCACATCTGTATCCTCTCCCTGCTTTATTAAGCTAATCTTCTCATCTCTAATGGCGTCCGTCTGGTAATGCCTCAGTTTGCTGCCTCTGCCGGCTTTGAACACCGCGGAGATTGATTGTTAACTGCGGAATGTGGTAACAAGCCGACTTCCTTGTAATCCGTGCAGCGAGCGCGGTTGGAATAAAGTCTACTCTCATCTATGGTACCCTGCCGATACGACACATTCGGACTTACTCACGTCACGTCAACTTACGGCATCACTTAAACTGAGCGAATGGATGACTTACTGGAAAAAAACTCTTTAAAATATTATTCAATAATGGTTGGAGGAGAGCCAGGGTAGTTCGGGGGATCTGTTGGGTGTCTCGCAATCCTGACCCTACGGGTTCAAATCCCGGCCAGGACAAGCTTTTATCGATAAATAAAAGCTGAGCCAAAGATGTTTAGGATGGGATGGCAACCTTTAGATAGATCTTCCCTCCGTGACCCTACGTGGTTGAAAGAGAGGCTGACACTAAATTTAAGAGTAAAAAATATAAATTAAAAAAAATTGTTGGTGGTTGGTTGACCGTCGATTATTAATCATGAGAAGTTAATCAGGGTTCCGACTATTTGAGAAAAATAAAATATTCAGAGATATTGGATAATTTAAAAATTATAATTTTTAGTAGTGTAATAGTGTGTAGTGTTTTCAGTTCTGATGATGGTTTACAAATTAATTCGAAACTTTGGCAATAATAAAATAAAATAATTACCCAATAATTTTGGAGTATTTTATAGATCTCATCCTGGCCGAAACCCTGATTAATTACTTAAGCATTATTCAATAATATTTTTATGTAATATAAATTTATATTCTATAAAATTTTAAAAAACAATTTTTTCATTCAAGAATGTAAAAATATTTCAAGAAAGAAATTGAGTAGGTTGGTTGAGCGAGGCGCAAGTCGTGATTGGCCTAATATCACCTTCTGGCANATTCTTAAATAATTTTAAATTCTGATAAATACTTAAAATAATTATTTATTAGAAAGCAGGTATTGTCTCACTTTTAATATGAGATCTGCTAACCAAAAGTGTTCTATTCCTCAAACATCTTCCATAAGTCCTGATACTACTTTGGGTAACTCGCGGTAAGTCGTGATCCTGTGGTTGACAATTACACGACCAGTGCACAAAGAAAGATTGAGGTCTACAATTTCTTATGAACATCTTCCTTCCGAACACCTTCTTTTGCAGGAGTAGGGAGAGAAGTCCAATCTTGGAGCAGTTAACTGCGTTAGCAGCAGGTATAGTAACGCGTTACCAGAAATTGTGGTCGGTCCTCATTGCAATTTCTGATAAATACCTAACCAAGAATTAGTATTGATTACGAAATAATAAAGTAATGCTATAAATATCTTTTGGAGAACATTATAAAATTGCAAAGTTAAACCTTTCAAGTATTAAAATGATTAAATTTGTCTTTATAAAGCCATTAAATAAGCTATAGACAACCATTTAATTACAGGAATATTATGAACTTAATTCCTCTTTTAAAAATCCACCGAATCACTAATCTAGTGAACTCGAATTAATATTGAAGAAACTTTAAATATATGTGATCTATCCAATTTTGCATAAGTGCACACATTGGTCTTAAATTAAATTGAAATTATGTAGCTGAAGTAAATTAAAGATTTAGTTAACAAACCCTTCAAAGTCGGAGAATTTTCAAACAAATACCATTTATAGTTATTAAACTATATAAGGAAAAATTTTAAAAGTAGAAATTTTTTTGGAAAAAAATCATGATATATTGACTTTTATAGAAATTTCTTTATATTTGTATTCTCATTTAAATAATTTTTCTTTTCTCTGTCATTTTAGCGAAAAAATACTTTCTCCACGAATTAAAATTTCTTCCTTATCTCATCATTTTCTCTGAGGCATCTGCCTTTCAAATCTTAATTAGACAACTCATTTTAGTTCTTCTACGCCTGTTAGGGAGGTTAACTGCATCTCATACTCTTGATCTGGAAACTCTACTCACTGAAAAGTTCGTTAATATTGATCAACCACCAATTTACGGTTGAGGAGCTGAGCTAACTTCTTAAATTGTCTGCAGCTGCTTTGATGGAGGGGGGGGGGGAGGTTTAATTATTTTATTTTAAGAAACCCAACATAAAATTGGGAATACTTAAACGCTCTACAGTATTTAATCGTGCTCAAGAGGAGGAAACATTACATGAACAACATGAAAATAATTAGTTAAAAATACTTTTAGATAACCAGGCAAGGAAATATATTTTAAAAATAAATCCGAAATACTCGATACCACTATAAAGATTAAAAAATTGTAATTAAGTAATACAAATTTTATTGCAAATAAAGACATTAACAGTTAATGTATAATTTTAAAAATACTTTTAGATAACCAGGCAAGGAAATATATTTTAAAAATAAATCCGAAATACTCGATACCACTATTAAGATTAAAAAATTGTAATTAAGTAATACAAATTTTATTGCAAATAAAGACATTAACAGTTAATGTATAATTATAATGATTTAAAATGCTTTAGAATAACTTCATTTAAAAAGATAAAACTATAAAACTGAAAAAGACATTGCTAAAACTAGTTCTACCTAGTCTGGAATTTACTTTTATTACCAATTCTTCAATTTAATTGAAGCCTCTCAATTCATTCTTCCATCCTCTTTCTCGGTATAATTTTAAATGTTTAAATATAAAAATTCTTTGATATTAAGCATTATTAAAATTAGAATGTGTCAACTTTATTAATAAATATCAAATGAATAGTCTATATAAAGGTCGTGTATAAATTTCTTAATTCCCAGTCTGTATGGCGCTATCTGAGCAACAATTTCGGCAAGGCCTTATAGATAGCTCTTTGATTGATATTGATTATATTAGTCAGTAGCAATAACAGCATGCACACTCGCTAATGTTAAAATTTCACTTTATAGCTGCCTCTCGTGTTGTATAGACGTTAATCTCTTTAAGAAGTGAGGCTCTTAATGCCTATCTGACTACCATCTCTGCATGTAACTAATCCCTTTGGGCTTCTACTTTCTGAAGACGAGGCCCAGTACCCAGAAAAAAACATGTACTTTTCATTGTATCTATTAAAACTTGTTCTGTGCCATGGAGACTGAGGAGAAAACCACCATATATCACATCAGACCGTCTATATCGTCCTATGTCTTGTGAAGGCTTCGAAAATCTGCTTTAGGTTTGAAGAAATTACAAAACCAAAATGAATATAAGATCCACATCCTGCAACACATTATTTGAATGGAGGTTTGAACGTTTCGAGTAATAATACTACTATAATAAATGTATATTTTGTGTAACAAACTTCAGATATTGTTGAAACAGAGAACTCTAGCGGATCTAATTCTAATATGGTTATAGCAATATAAGAACAAATGTTATCACAAAAACTTTCAAGACATAAAACAAAAGGAGTGGTACAAGTGAGGAAGAAGGTCCCATCTGAGGCGAATGGGATAACTGTAGAAAACGCTGTCCCCTGGCTGCAGGTCGTTCTATTCCCATTTCCTGGCCATCAAACGTTTTGCTACAGGGAAAGGAGGATAACGGTACCCGGAGAAATACTCTTTCCCGTATTTCAAATGACTAAATATATAGTATACAATGGCTGGAGGTACTCAGCCCAGCTTCCAAACCAAAAGTGTTCTTATCATGTGTGTTCATCTGTACATAGCTCACGAAGAAGGTTTAGATATATTCGGATGTATTTGAAATAAATTCTTTCATTTCCAGGTTCATAACGGATTTGGTTTCTTATCTGATGTATAAGAGGACCATCCCAATAATCTAAATTGCATTTTTAATATTTTCCTTTCGTTTTTAAACACAAAAATTATATTTTTCATATATATTTTTATACATTTTTCTTAACGCTGAAGATTATTTTAAATTTTTTAAATATAAAATTCAATTACATTATATTCAAAATAATGTGTGCTAATGTGCTTGCTAACAACCATTTTATATATATATAGACACACAAACATACACACACACATTTATGCTCAATAAACCACATTAATACCTTTACTAATTAGTGGAGATCTGTTGACTATTTTACAAAGTCGCTGTGAATGGCTTGAATTCCCTACCGAAAATCTGCTAAAATCATATGCATATATACATACAAGCGACTCCACACAAAGGGAAACATCAACTTCTCGAGTGTCATAATTTTTTATAAGTTTTTACAAGTATAGAAGGTAAATATTTAATATTATTAAAATAATCCTTTATAAATATATCAGAAATATTCATGGGAAATAAATGATATTGAATTTTATAAAAGCTGCAATAAATAAAGTGTTGGACTTATTGCGCAAACTATTCAATATCAAAATAAATAACATATGCCTTCCATTTCATATGGGGAAAGCGTTTGCAGCTGATTTAAAAACAAATTAAAAAACGAAACATAAAATGACAGGAAGCCCAAAAAAATGTACTGACAACTTGAAAACTTTTACAACTCTAATGACATCTAGAAGCAATAAATGCCCAAACATAGACACTGTGAAATCAACTTATGTCACAATAAACTAATTCCGCTAGAAGGATTGTGGTAAACTACTGCAAAACCACTACAGAAAGTATGCACATACTAGAAAAAACACAGCCAAAGTGAAACTTAGAAACTTGACCTATGAATAGAAATAATTATCCTGAACTGTATATCTTTTATTTATTTATGATTTAATAATTGTTCATAACTTCAATCTGTTATAGTTAGCTAGGATAAAACCCTTGTTTCACGACAGAGGAGAAAACACTGCTTATTGTTCATTTCCTCAGACTGAATTTTGGTTTTTGCAAATTATCTTTCAATGAATTCCGATTTTCGAGTTTTTTCATCCAACCAAGGATTCAATATGCATAAATATTTACCAGTTTGCCTAGATAAAAGCATTGCTAATGATACATCAATTCCTATTATAACAAACTGCTAGTTGATAATAGATAAATGAATCTGTGCAGACAAAATAAATTACTTAAATGTTCGAATATTTGCTAGCTTTTGATGAACCAATATCGATAAAATTCCGTACGGCCTTTATCTTTTACTTTTGTTTAAGTAGAGTATTTCTAATCTTTAGGGGCAAGAATTTGTTATGTCCTCAACACTTTTTTGTTGTGCGGGTTGCCTAACGTACAGCCCAACACCGAGTAGCATTATAGTAGGGGTTGATATACATAACTTTGTTAGCAATGCTTTTTATCTAGACAAATATTTGGGCATATTTAAACCAATAAGGTTGAATGAAAAACCGGAGCTCATTGAAAGATATATTGTAAAAACCAAAATTCACAATTGAGCAGAGTTCTAACGCAATAAAGTTAACGAGGTATCATTTATAAAAAAAACTCTATCTTAAATGACGTTTCATTCAACATCTTTTGCTTTTTTAATTTTTTTAAATGATATCTTGCACAGCTGTAAAACAAAATCAACATTTTTACTGACATAAGTTTTTTGAAATCAACGTTATGGGATTTGTTTATAGATTGTTTAATTTGTATTTTCCACTTAAGTATTGAAAATTTTAGCCTATGGAGAGAGATTCATATTGGAGAAAATATGACTCGATTCGAATTTAATACGAAAATAAATTCATTGTTCATAAGATTTTTGTTTGAGAAATAGAATATAATTTAACAGGTTAAACAGTAATAAGAAGTTTTTAAAGCAGAAACTTTTTCTTATAATAATATTATGGTATTCATTAATCAATAAATTAATAATGTAGAAAAAAAAATTCAGGAAAATTTAGAGTACAATTCATGCAATTGATTTGTATTGTTAAATATTATATTGTTCTTTTCCAACAACAATACAAATAATTGTAATCAATTGTTAAAATTATCAATTAATTAGTTCTTTATAGTTCTATATGAGAAAATTATGTCTCTTCTACAATATACTCAAAGAGCATCTTTCAGATTTTTCAATCAAATATTAAGAAAACAATTTATTAAAATTTACATCTATTTGAGGTACATCTATCTAATAGAAAAGTATGTAATCAGTGTTACATTGGCAATCAGGGTTCACGACAGTTGAGGACCTAAATATTTCTAAAGATGGATGAAACGACATACCTAACATGAATCAAATGATTAACCAAAATGCATAATGTTGTATTATTAAAAAAATAAATAAATAAATAAAAGGATCCTCAGATCAGTCTAGTTCTAATTATTAGGACAAGTTCCTGTGAATTTGGCGCTCATACCCAAGTATGAAAGTTAACATTTGTAACCACAATTTCTTCAAGGTACTTTCGAAATAATCTAAGGATTTATAATCATAAATCAGCAATGAATCATGAATCAGCAATCGCTGACTCGTCCGATTTTATTATTATTTTTTAAATTTTATTTAACAAATTATCTGATTATAAGTCTCATACAAATTAAAACAGTAAAGTGTTTCAGTTGGTGAGATTGCATTACTTTATTTACAAATTGAATTGGATTAGTTTATTTCAGAAGGGTTACCTAAATCGCTTGAACCTTACTTTTGGACGAAATAAAAATAAGATCTCCGAGAGCACACACAGTGATTAGAAATCAGCTGGTGAAAGTTGTTCAAGGAAGAACGCAGCATTGAAAGTCAGTACTTTATAAATAATGCCTGCGTCGTGATAACATCTAATAGAGCTATTTGACGGCCATGCTTTGTCTCGCTTAGTTTGAAATGTACGCGGAAACTCTACTCCACCCCCCCAGCTCTTCCTCCATCCGAGCTTTCCATTTTCACCCCATGAATTAAACTTTCAAATAAAATAAATAGCACATAGCTAAAACTTTTGTCTAGTAGGGGTTTAAGAATGTCGAAACTGACAGTAAATTACCCGTTTGATGTTAAAAGTCGAGAATTAAATTGTCCGCTACGCGGGAGCTGAGAGATCTACGATGTGTTAATTTGTTTGCGTGAAAACAAATAAGAATAAGTGAAGAAATTTAACTTTCAAGCTTGAGAGATCAATTAGCGTAAAACATAAGACTAACAACATTAACTCTAGACAGACCCAGAAGGAAGAGAGGGAGAAGGGCCTCTTCGTAGTTATATTCTTATATAAAATATCACAACATAAACAGTACAAAATTCCATTCTACTGACTTGTTATGGTCCAATTTTGGTTTCTATTAACCATCATGACAATGAATTTAACGATTATAAGCGAAATTTACCTAGTTCATGTAGGCTTCCATAAATACTCAATAGAAATATTTATAAATACTCCTTCCGTGTTTGACTATGTCGAAAAGTGGATTTGTCGGAGCTTTTGCATAGTATAAGCTGGAACTATGATCCCAGGGATATATTACATTCCGTACTTATGCGGGAATCATATATTTGAGAAACTTGAAGAACTTGAAGGAGCACATTTCTGACATATGGCATATACGTACAGGAAAGTAGGCATTAGTAGAACATTTCGTAGACAACACCCTACAGATACAGTTCGAGAACACCCCATCCCAGCTATAGAGAACAATCACTACCACTATTAGGAAAGCCATAGAAATCATAAGAAATCTAACAATGTTAATAGGAAAGATAATACTCCAAGTCCATATTGAAAACCAGCATTATCAGACAGAAAAATCGACACAGCTACCAGTGATAAACTGAGGCCAGACCGACATCTCCGCCAATGAACTGATAAGAGCCAACAAATGGGAAGGCAGACTTGGATCGAGGTCCGATTACAGAGGCAGGTATAAAAGCCCCCTGGATCTCTCAGTCTCTCATTTTATGTTTAATAACAAAGGGTCACCTCTTATCAAACAACTTATTGGTTCGCCAATTGATGGTTATTACATGTATTAATTAATAATAAAGAGGGTAAGAAAAAAATAACAAAAAAAAACAGTTTCTCATTCTACTTTTAGCCCTGAAGAAAGCTCGGCGAAAATTCACTTGGTCAATCACGGAAAAAGTATTTTTGGAAATTAATAACGAGCACTCATCAATTTATGATCAAACTAAAAAATACTATTATAAGAACACATGGGGAATTTAGTTTCTCTATTTTGTTGTCGGAAGGAACCGCACAACCCTCTCAGTTAAATTTTAGCATTAAAAATTTCTTTCCGCAAAAATATAGAACGTTAAATTATATTTTACACCAATATCTAATGTGTTTAATAAGTTAACAGAAACGAAGGTAACAGTGATTGATCACTGGTCTTCCGCCCGGGGAGGCGAGGGCTGCCACCCCCGACTTGACCGTTATCAGCTGATAATATTATCACCATTTATGTCTATACTGTCATTTTTCATCTCCTTAGAGTTGAAGAATGTAAGAGCTGGTCGAACGAAAAGTAATTTAGCATTATTAGCGTGTGAGAATGTGAGATTCTGAACAACTAAACAGTCCATATTTGTAGCTTCACTTTTGCAGACTCTGTGAGAAGTTGAAGATATTTTTTTAAGAATGTCAATGTATTAAAAGTTTAGTACGAATAATATTAGCTTGGTTTTTTAGTAACGAAAACACTGTTAATGAACTTAATTTAAAAAGTTCTTAGCTTCAAAATGTCTCATTAAATAATACCCAAACTTTAAGAATATAAACTGATGTGTGTCAAGATGTTTTTTTAAATATTATTAGGGATTAGTAATATTAATATTTATGATATTATAGACTGTTGGAGCTTTGGGAATATTAATTTACCAATTTATGTCAATTAGCTTTTTTTTTTTGGATTTGAATAACAGAAACGGTGGAGCAGGATTAGCCGAGGCAATCCGTTTGGATGACGTAAATGTAGGTTTGAGTCCCGCCCTGGAAAGCTTGTATATAAATAAAAAGCTTGTTAATAGCGTGCCCAAAGAATAGCTTAGCTTCCTGTAGAGAGCCCATCCCTACTGGGACTTATCTGGTGGAAAGAAGGTAAAATACAATTAAATACAAAAGGGGTTAGTTATATTATTATGTTCCTTTGAATGCAAAACTATGCAGCTTTTTTTATTCTCCAATGTTAATAATTTTCAAAACAGGATTTGTATTGTGCAAATCATTATTTCTATTGTTTTCTCTTTTTATTAATCTAATCTATCACAGTCCTCCTGTACCTCTGTTCCAGTTATGTGGTTGGCTAACCACATTTGTTACAGAAACCTAATTAACAAAACATGTTATAAGAAATTAATTGCAATCGAGTAGAGATAAGCGGGAAAGTATTTAAACTTTCAATATTAATCATTCAATTATATCGGGTGTTGCTAGTTTTTTCAATGGTAATCTCAAAAACAACAAAATTTATTAAAAATTCATTTTGTTTTTTTTGAGATTACCATTGAAAAAACTAGCAACACCCGATATAATTGAATGATTAATATTGAAAGTTTAAATACTTTCCCGCTTATCTCTACTCGATTGCAATTAATTTCTTATAACATGTTTTGTTAATTAGGTTTCTGTAACAAATGTGGTTAGCCAACCACATAACTGGAACAGAGGTACAGGAAGACTGTGATAGATTAGATTAATAAAAAGAGAAAACAATAGAAATAATGATTTGCACAATACAAATCCTGTTTTGAAAATTATTAACATTGGAGAATAAAAAAAGCTGCATAGTTTTGCATTCAAAGGAACATAATAATATAACTAACCCTTTTTGTATTTAATTTTATTTTACCTTCTTTCCACATGATAATACCCAGTAGGGATGGGCTCTCTACAGGAAGCTAAGCTATTCTTTGGGCACGCTATTATCAAGCTTTTTANGTAGAGATAAGGTCTTTTATAAAAAGAATATTAAATTCGTGATGAAGGGTAGAGTTGGATACATAATATGGAGCGTTAGCAATTATTCTGAGAATTTTGGACTGAAAGGATTGTATTCGTTGAATATTGGAAGGCTTAGCGGCACCCCACAGTTCTGCTCCGTAGGTCCTGTTGAGTTCTTGTCGTTTGATTTTAGTATGTTCATTACAGTTGAGTTGTGAGTCAACGTGGAACCCAAGTAACATTATCAGGAGAATCTTTTCTTAGTTGATAATTTACTTGTACGCATTTGGACTCATTTATTTTAATTCTCCATTTACTGCACCACTGCTGAGTAGCATCAAGGTGGTTTTGTAAATTGTTAGAAGCGATTTTGGAATCAGGGTGGGAGGAGAGGATCGCTTTGTCATCTGCAAAGAGGGCTAAAAGAGTATTAGGATGAGTAGGGATGTCTGCAGTATAAAGGTTAAAAAAGATGGGTCCAAGTACACTGCCCGCTTTCTCAGTGTAGTGTCCGGAGTAATCTGATCCTTGCCGGACCCTAACAAAACGGTTAGAAAGATAAGATTTGAGGATTAGGTAGATGTTACTTGGAAATATGGATTTCAGCTTATATAATAGTCCAGTACTGTATATACTAAGAATTGAATTTACCTCATCGCATAGCGTCTGCCCTAGCTCCGCAGGGATACAAATAGAACTCTTACAGTTTATAGTCAGACATGTTGTCTGAGAGATACTGCGAATATAGCTGTTTTAGTGAGTTTTAATCCAGTAAATGGACTTAAATAAAAATAAATTCTGTGGGAGGTCGGATCGTAAACAAGGGGGAGAGTGTGCCGACAGTTTAAGTCAGCACGGAAGAGTCCTACTCCAGCTCTCAGGATAAGTGCTAAAGGCGTTACACTTTGAGCAATGTATCTTCTCGCTTCGGAGGCATTGATTTCCTCCCTCCACCCCCAGCCTTCATTGCCATTCCAGAGATTAAATTTTGGCGTTCGAAATTCTTCAACTTACAGACAATCTTATCGAGGAATATGAGTTCAAACTCAAACCGTTGATATAGAAAACCCTCACAGAGTGGAAGAATGGACAGATAATTCTCGCTAAAAGAGATCTATTATGTAATTGATATTAATAATTTTTTTATTTACAATAGGTTTAATATCCATTTTATGATCGAGTACACACAGTTTTATATTTTTATTCATTAATCTTTGTTTGATTATCATATATAGACATGTTTCTATATTATTTTGTATGTTTTTTTTTCATATTCAGCCCTGATGAAGGCCTGAATTTCAGGCCGAAACGTTGGCTAAAATAAAAACTATTTTGGTTACAAATTAGTTTTTCATTGCTCAACTGCCTTGACCGAATTCCCGCCAATCCTCTCTAATATCTATACTTTCAGAGAAATTTTCTACTATTTAAGAAGCTATTTTTAAGAGATATTTTGTATTGTAATATGTTAGAAGAGATGAGCGAAATAATCTAGAGTCCTCAGTGGCACTCCATTTTCCTTGAGAGGGTTTCGTGCCTGGGAGATAGTCACTCCCATCATAACATTTATTTTGGCGAATGAGTATTGGTGCCCAATGCTTATGTACAAAAACGTTATAGATTAAATATGACACACAATGCTTATCTCAGCCTTTTTTTGCAGATTGTAATTTATATTAAAAAAAAAAAAAAAAAATTAATCTATNCACACGGCAATTTATGTTATTTTTTCGTATCCCTGTTAAATTGGAAAGAATCACTATAACCATTCATATATGTAGATACCACTATAATTCTTTCGCACCCTTATATCAATCAAACGGTGTCACATATCACATTGGCTGTTAGTCATACAGTGTGCGTTCTTCGTGCCTCACTGCTGGATTACATGTGATTAAATGTGCCAAGGATGCCGATTTCTTCCATGCCAAAGAAGGCAAGGTCTGGTCCACCGGAGAATGAAGAGTAAGAGGTAGACCACTGCTTCGGTGACTGGACAAGGTCTAGGCGAATCGGAGAAAGCTATGGGAAAGGCAGTGGATCGAGACGAGAGCGTAATTTCCTTAATACCACGATAATCATATGGTCCTAGAGTAAGTATGTTTGTAATTATATAAGTCAAAAATACAATACATTTTTAGTTAAGAGTAGAAAAAAATTTAGTGTGAAAACATAGTTTGTAATATTTACTCAGTAAAGAAATAACTAAGAGTAAATTGAATTAGCATATTTCATTTATGTAAACTGGCGAGCTAATTTTACACCATTTCCCATCTGTAGATGTGTATTTTTTACCTCTACTATGAATGCGTAGAACTTTTTTAAATTATTATAAATTTTTATTTTACAAATTCAAGATTTATTTTATTAATTTATTTGTGTACTACTGCAAAATGATTTCTTTCGAATTATTTTTTTCTTATATACGTACATTTTTATAATCTTCAGTTTTTTAATTGTGTACTATTGATAGAAATGAGTTTTTGTTGTCTTATTTGCAATATGTAGATAAATAACAACTATTTCAATAATTATTGATTCCTTTGTGTGACAGTGTCAACAAGATAATAGGTGATTCAATAAGGGAAACTTTAACGAAACTCAGTGCGAAATAAATAAGGATCATTAAAATAAAACTAACAGAATTTCCACAGAAATATTAACTAGGAATTGTTAAGGCGGAATTAATTGACAAATAGATTATATTAAGTAATATAATGGTATATGTCAAGAGTTGGTAGGAACACTAATCCCATACATCAGGTTATATCTTGATTTATCCTCTTAGTGACTATATACACCTTCTACTAGAGGTATTAATTTAGGAAGAAGATTTGTCAAGGCATGTGTCAGTGACACGAGGTCACCCCTGTGTAGGCCATTCCAGAAAAATAATTGTTTGACCTGTACCATGGGTGTGTCTATAGTTAGTGTAAATAACCCCTGCCTCCTTAACTTTAAGTCGTTCAACGGGAGGTTAAAAAACAATCTAAAAATAAAAGAAAATAAACAAATACACATATAAAAAAAAAAGTATGGGCATGGTGGACCGGCAATAAAATCTTTACAGTCTTAGTACGTAATATTTCAACGGAAAGAGGCGAACATTTATTTTTTTCAGGTAGGATTGCGTAAATGCCATTACATCGTCAGACGAAACGCATATGACTTGAATTTTCGTGAGATGGACGAAAAATAGAGGAAACCAACTTGGGCCTTTGATATTCCTTCGCTTTCATGTTGGCCGTTGCGCAACCTCAGGGACGAGAAGAGCCACTAAATCTTGAAACTGTCGCTCGTTAATGCTGTTGAATAATGGGGGATCGTTAATGGTGTATTTAGGGTAGATAAGGAAAGGTGTAGGAAAGTGAATGGATCGGCCATTGGACAGTCACCAATCGCTTTGCTCTTCCTTCGGCAATGTACAACACACATTACCATTGCCGCTTCACGCTTCAGCTGTCCACGGCTCGTTCATCCCCCTCACGTTTCACTTGTTTCAGCTGCCCCTAGGTCTTTCATCCCCTAGTTACAAGCACCAATGCTTTCGTCTCATTACTTTAATTTGTTAATTAAGATAGAATGTATTTTTTTTTTAATCTGGCAGAGCATCAATTTAATTTAATCATATAGAATGTATATACAATGCGAAACTATCTATTTAGTCAATATATAATATACATTGGCTCAGAGGAAAAATCTTTTTAAAAGACAATATGTGGTAAAGTAATTGCTCAGGCCTTCATCAATTGTCATTTCAGTATCGTCACCTCAAAATCGTTATGACTGAATTATGTGATATACAAAATATATGAAAAACAAGCTTTGATTTCGAATGATGTTTCAATGCTTTCAAAGATTATTTTTGCACATGGTAGCGCTTAGATTTGTCCAGGCTCTTTTGACTCGTTGGTGTGTGGATGAACCCGTACTTAGCTCTTGATTATTAAAACTTGGAGGTTGAGAAATCCTGTGGCTATTAGAACTTATTCAAGCATTTTTGTCGTTGGGCATTATCAAAACTTACCCAGAGTAGAATTTAATGTATTGGGATATGTGTGTGTGGATTAATAAAAATTATTGAAGGAATATAACAATGAGCCCAACAGTTTAGAGGTCAGAATATAACGTCAGATAAACTAGAAACTTTCTCTTTGAGATTGGAATCGTTATAAAATTTCATTTAGATTAGAATGATATCATTTAGAAATTTACAAAATGACTTATGACTATTTAACTAAACATTAATTATAAATTAAGATAACCATTCATGTTTAATTGAGCTATACTGTTTTCCCAGGTTTCATCATGGTCCAGCTGAAAAGCTAGCTTATTTCCTGGCTTTTAAAGGATAAACGCTAACTAAGTATGAGCTACTTGGCGTAGCGATAAGGATTGTTCCTGCGGCATAAGTATAACAATAATTAGTGTGGGAGAATGTAATACGGAACAAAATAAATATATTAAAGTCAGGCATGCTGACACCAATTAGAGGAAAATTTACCTTTAAAAAAATGGCTAAGGCAATAGTGTGTTTCTAGCATTCGCCGTCGACCAATATTAAATAGTGATAACTCACACGGTCCTTCCTCTTACTTTCATAATATTTAAAAAAAGAATTATTCCTTACTGTTAGTGGTATTTATTTATAAGTTTAATCAAAGATTCAGTGTTTATTCTTTTTTTTCAAGGCTTGACCAGAAGCGAATCACTGAGTATGAAATAAGAATTTATGCACAGTAAATTTATCTTAATTTAAAAAAATATTATAAATACTTATCATAAATGAAATTTAAAAAAAAAAGGTAAATTTGATATAGCTTGAATTCAATCCACAGTTAAGGCAATTAGTAATAAAAGAGAACTAATTTTATTTTCAGTGTCAGTCTCACACTCATGGCACAGGTCAAGCTATTATTTATGGATAAAAGCTGGCTCTGAGCGGGATTTGAACCCGCAGCTTAAAAATTGCGAGGCCCAAACGGATTCCATAAGCCACCCCATCAGCCAAATTTAACCATAAAATAAAAATATTAAGGGCCAAACGGTGATTACGAGATCGCGGAAATATTTCAAGTTTTGATTGCGTAAAAAACCAGTCAGCCAAAAAGCTAATTTAAAATCATGTCAATATGTCAAGTACTTCTCCCCAAAAATATCGTAAATAAAAGAATTATTGATTTTTATTGCAGAAGCAAATTTATTTCATTGTACGTATACTTTAACGCTCATCGAACAATTTATTATATGCAATTTAAGATTTAAATACTTTTTTTATTTTGTTTAAAACGCGAGTAGGGAGACTATAATGGCCAGGAAGTGCTATATAAGAATTACTAGTTTGCTAAAATAAAATAATCTCTGGATTAAATCATTAGATAAAATAACATTGAATCACCACTAATAAATTTCACTTAGTATAGGTAGAAAATACTTGTTTCCTTGCATATATTTGCTCACATACACTAAATAGGTATTAATTTCCGATAAAAGAGATTAAATATTTTAAATTAATGGATCTCTTTGAAATAATTAATATCAGGGCAGAAATTTCTTTTCTCAATTTTTCTTTTATGAAAAAGAAGTATAAAAATTGTGAAAAACTTCTGCACCTTCGCTTATTTCTGTCAAGGCGTGAGCGATGACCTTCCTCGCAGTATTTCTTTTATCTTCTTTTGATCCTTTTTTTGTTTCCCAGCTTTTTTTTTCCAGTCTACGCTTTCACTTTCGGAGCCTCTCTTTTAAGTTTCACTCCTGCCGGTAAGCTGAAGAACTGTCATCACGAACTCTCCTTGTTCCATGCCTAGAGTAAAAGCAATGCTTCAAGTGCATTCGGCTTGCCATCAGTGCATTGGGCAGTGTGTGATGTGAGAAGTGAGAGAACGTGAGTCTTTACAGTCGAAGGAAATGTAACCTATATAGTGTTATCTAGTGTTAAATGTAATACCAAATTTGATTATCTTATAATAGCTGAGATTGATAAAAGTTACTCGCGCAGGAGTTGCGTAAACTAAGCAGATTTCTCATATGCTACACTAGAGGCGGATATAGATAAGAGTAAATTACTAAATTAATCTAAAGAGACGGCAATGACTAAAGTTTATCTTGCAAAGGCTAGATTTAACCGACCTTGAGGTAAAAGAGGGAGGCGAAAATAAATTCTCAGGTAAAAGAGGGAGGCGAAAATAAATTCTCTAACAGACACAATTAATGAGTTCAGTGATGACATCTCAAGAGAAAAAACTTAAATTTTGTTTTTTTTATTATGAACAATTAACACTTTCAGTCGCATTTTTTAACATTTTTGTATTTATTATTTTTTTGTTAAGCCTTTTTATTACTTTACTAAATTATTATATGGTACATTTAAAATGTCAGAAATTGGCTCTTATCACAACTTTAAAACGGAGGGTCCAATCTGCATTAAGATTTTTATCAACATAGTTATTCCGTTCGTTAATTTACTTCATACTCCAGACAATAACAGACAAGGAAGGAAGCTTGGAAGAAGACATCTTTTATTCGAGAGCATAAGAGACATCTTTTATTATTGTGAATACTTCATTTATTTGTATTAATATTGAAATGGTTGTGAGTTTATAAGCTTTCTGCTTATAAACCATATGGAATAACGTTTTATAAAACTTGTCTTTTTTTTAGCGTTCATATGGTATTTCTGTATGGAGGTGGTACAATACTTCCACAGATAGATGTAATATGTCGAAAGACCAGTCGAATCTCTAAAACAGAACGAAATATAAGGTAGTTAGAGGTTCTTGCTTGACCGACCATACTGCTTAGCGAGATACCAAACACCAAAGTAAACAGGTGCACGTTCTAAGTACATTGATTTCTGTAGCTTACATGCTTTTACCAAATCCTCTTGTTGGGGCAAGTGGTCACGTGGCAGGCCACAAGGTCACTTTCTCTAGCCCTTCGAAAGCCTTCAACACGCATCCCGGAGCCAGCGGTTATGCAAGCGCCAGGAAAACCAGCGATCGCCCAAGGACCTTCTCAGTGAATGCCGTCCTTTGATTGGTAAGGCAGAGAAGAAGGGTATCGAAGAAGAAAAACATTAGTATGTATAGATTTTATTTTTATAAATATGTATTGAAAATTGTAACTTCACATGAAAAGTGGCGACACCCTCCGCATATATTATAAAAGACTTACCTTTCCATGTAAAACTAAGATTGATAATATTTAATCAATTAGACATTATTTTATTTTTCTCTGTACAATTAGATCTGATTTTAGTATTTCTAAGTGAAATACAGTCTACTACCATCAAATTAATGAACCAGAGAATATCTTTTTCACCTAATAAAAATAATCGAGTTAATGTCTGGTCTCAATAAGAATCATACTGGAAAATATGAGGGCTTTTTTAAAGTAACTGGCTAATTTTATTTCTCAGTCAGTATTAAAAAAAATTAATAATTTCTGATTTCGGTTTTCCTTTCCTTTTGTATTTATTTATTTTGATCACAAAATTTTTGACCTGGAGTTACTACTCGAAAAAAAAGTAAAATTTTGACATGTTTATGAAGTAAAAAATGAAATATATATTTTTAAAAAAAGTATTCTAATCTAATCTATGGATCTTTCAGAGTTAGTGGATGAGACAAAATAGGCATATGGCGCTCTAAAGTATGGTAGAAGGTGAGGATGGGACTGTAGGTCTCTGAAGCGCTAAAACTTAAGCAATAAAGGAATTGTGTGAAGCTTGGAATTTTAACTAGAAAAAAATTTTTTTATTAAATATATTTTTGTTAAGAGTTAAGAAATTTATTGTGCATTATGTAAGTGTTACCAAAAAAAAAATCAAGTCTTCAGTGTTCAAACATACACATGCACACACACACACACACAATAAAGNTTCCAACATTATTGTGTACCTATTTTATTCTACTATTGCAAACATTTCAACTTAACTTGTCAATCATCATCAGGGCTGGCTATCAATCTCTGGTGTCGGCCAGTCTAACTTCTCTTTGAAGGGATTAACCCGGCTTTAAAGTTTATTGATTTTTGGCTTTCTAGCTTTATTTAAAAGTACAAGATAATTTATTTTATTTTTGGGAAGATAATAAATTCATTTAAAATCTTATACATAATTCATTTTACCCACTGTTGAATATTACCATGAAAAACCTTAAAACATTATCCATTACTTGGAAAACCCAGAATATTTGGGTTAGTCTCAAACGTCAAACTAAAAAATAAAAAAAGATGTATTTGTATAGTTATGGTACTGATCACCATGCAATACAAAAACAAACAGAATGCGTTATTAAATATTATGTTGATTTATTAATTCGTTATCTACAAATTATTATGATGCTGCTGTATTGAATTGTTTTTAAATTGTGATGTTATTTTGTTATTTTTTTTCATTGTTACTTAATTTTTAATTACTCTAAATCATGATAAAACTTCATAATAGAACTCACAAAAAGTCTATTTTCGATTTGATAATAGAAACATTTGATATTTATAGCTGAAAAGAACTTAAAAATAGGATTCAGTATATTATATATATATATGTTTAAGAATTTTATGATGTCTTGTTTTTATGTATTTTATAGAAAATGGAGACATCTTCATGAGAATAACCAAATATCTTCTAAATTTCTCAGGGGTTTGTTGGAATGCGGAGTAAATTTGACAACATCAGTGTACGTTTAAATATATATGAGAGGCATACACATATATCAGATGAATGAGACAGAGGACTCCCAAGGGTGGACAGAAATCTCACCAGTTGTTTACTACTGCTGCCACCGAATTGCCGTTCCGATATCATCTCAGATTTATAAGATGGCCACCTCTTATTTAGGGTTGAACAGATAAGAACAGATAGATACAAAAATTTCCTTTCGGCTTCCTTTCTTTCTCCGCCGGTTCGAGATGTAGAACTAGTCCATACCAATAGTACTTCCCTCAATCAATACGTACCTCCATCTGTCTATACACCTACAATCAAGCAAATCTAGCTATGCTTTAGGAATCAAATATTGCAAGCCTAACACTTGGCACAGAATAAACTGCATTAAAATATTTATTCATTGATAAATATTTATGATAAATTTTCTAATGAGCTCATCCAAAAATGGATATTAAATTGAATAATTGTTTTTTGATTGTAATATCCATAGATCTTTTAACAAAGTCGAGTATTAAGAGGTAAAAAAAAAAGTGAAAAATATACATTCTCCATCTTTCAGATAAAGAGAATGTACAATTTGATTCAGGAATACACAGGAAAACCTCTAGATTTGTGGCAAAAAAAAAAATGATTTTGACTTCAGATATTATTTAACTATTTATAAAACAAATATTGTCTTATTAAAAGTCCGTCTCGGAGAAACGGCTTAACTAAGCTCACTCCTCAGAATTGTAGTCGATGAATATTTGTATTTGAAATTTCCATATCACGCGACCTCACCCCCTTTTCTCTTATAAAATATACCTTTCATCAATTGTTTTCTGTTACACTCCACTAAACTGAATATTACTCACTTAGAATATTAAACTATGTTTCATTAGGACGATGCAGGGTTTCTTCACCCCTACTGATCCGATTTTATTCTAAAACCAACTTAGTCAGATACACTCTGCCACAAATGCCACATGCTCAATAGCAACAAGAAAAACAACTAATTGCGGCTCCTACTTTGAAGTAAAATTCAAACTTACGTTTATATATATCCTGTAGAGAGCCCATCCCTA
>KZ808370.1:150775-172186 GCA_000696205.2 Oncopeltus fasciatus
TCGCCGTCATAAGGAGGTTTCTGAAGGGGTTAATTTTTCTTATGTACTATTGTTATTAATAAATCTTAGGGAATTAAAAATCTTAATTAACATCTTGTACTTTATTGACAGAGAAGTTATATAACAAAATAATAAAGGAATATAGAAAATTAATAAACAGCACTATTCAGGGAGAAGAGGCCCATTGACCCCTCTCCTAATAAGTTTAGGCCTAGGAGCTCGCGACCCCATCCACTTTTAAGTCGCCGGATTGTTAGGATTGGAGTCCGACGATAGGGATTAAACCTAATAATTGCTCCCTACTACGTATCCAATTCCTTCCTCCGCCACGATTTTATTATTCCTTACGTTCAGGACCCCACTTCCTCCCGCTTCACCCTTTTCCACAGTAAACTGCCGTACCATCCTAATCCACTAGAACAGGCCCTTTTCTCCAAATGTAATCCCCACGACCCTCCCCATCGGCTCGAAAGAAGATCAAAGTCTAGTGACCTCCTGGGGACATAGTCTGTAATTAATTTTACAGTGATATCAATGGTCTCTTCTCATGCCATTGTTAATCAATGTTATTTTTTATTTAGTTCTTAAATGTAATCAATTAAGTAAAAAAGAAATGTAATACATAAATAAAAGCTAAAAAGAATAAATTAACGTTAATGTTAAATTACAGATAATATTTAGGAAAATGAAGAAGAAGAGTATTATACTTATGTCTTTAGTACATTACATTATTTTATTAAATGATTATGATAAAATTGATTTGGAAACTCTGTGAAAAAAAAAAAAAAGATTAATTTTTGTTATCAAAGTGTATGAAATGCACAATAATTGCAGACGACGACAGAAGGCAAATAATGGTCGGTTCTTTGTATTTAACCTAAGAAAAAAAAAGAAAAAAAAAGAATCTAACAAACATCTCAAGGACTGATATATCTGTCTCCGGAAACCGTTATGAAAATAAATTTTGCGCCAGTATGTTTTCATATTATTTAATTAATTAAAAATAATGTTTTGAGCTCATTCCAACAGACCAGAGTGCTGTTGTCCATCAATTATGTCCATCCAAGTAGTAAATAAATAATTTTCCTACCCATAGATTGTCTAATCAGTGAAAATCTTTGGGTTATATTTTCGCTATTCACGCTATTTACGAAAACAACTCGATCTATCATCATATATCAAGATTACAGCGAATGCTCGTGACAACTATCAAAACCTCTTACGTCACACAACATTCGGATGGAAAGGATTTATAACTTAGCTCGGGCATAGGGAAAATTTAAATATACAGGACAATTACTAACAATGCCCGGGCTCTATCCTCCCCTTTGGAGATTAGAGATCAGAACTTAGAAGTTGTTTTCAGGGGCCCAGATCAAGATATTTACTGTTTGGCTTTCTTTGGTGGGTGTTGTGTATTTAGTGTGGGATTGTTTTAATAGCTGTTCTTTTAGGAGAATTAAAATCCAAGCACTCTGTAGTATTACAAATGTCCAAGAGTAGTATATATATTTTTCTCCGAGGCAATTTATTAATTGTTTGGAAGTGTCTTTTTAGGCTTGATTGTATTAGAGATTGTAACATGTTGTTCGTCAGGAAGAAATAGATGGGATGGGTTATTCGTGGTGTACAATAGCTCCATGTACCACGCATTTTAGGTCAGAAAGAAAATATGATGCTGGGAAAAATCTTATTACTTGTTTAATTTAAAAAAAAAATAAAATAAAAAAGTCTGATTAATGGTCTGTCCTTATGGCAGTCCCACCTGTTTCAATCTTCTTGTCCTCCGCGCAGTAGACACAGATATTTGCGTCGGGCTGTTCCTTGTCAACAAGAGCTTCCAATTCAGAACATGCAGGGATATTTACGACACTGGATTGGATTCGGTATCTTCTACGGGAATATTTTTTTTTGTGGTGGGGGGGGGAGGGGTTAATTCTATCTTGTTTCTTTTATTTTTTCTACTGATCGCCAATCTTGGGTTTTGGATAGAGTGCAATAGCATGCCACTAAATTTTAATTTAAAATTGATTTAAAACTAAAATAGATAAAATAGAGTTTTCTTATGATTTATTTTTATATTCAATTTTAAATACAGTCTGCACAACCACTTTGGGTCACAATGAGCCGCTATATACAGTTAACCACCATTTATCCTAGACAGGGTTTAATATTCGAATGAAAATCAACCCAGAGCGATACCGAAGTCCGCAGCGCTAAGCTTGGGATTCAAATTAAGATTTCATAAGGTTAGGAAAGGCTTTTCTAATAACTTTTTCATGCGAAAGTATATGTTGCATTCATGCAAAAGTATATGTTGCATTCATGCGAAACGTATGTTCCATAACTCAATGCTTTCAATGGTCTCTGTTAGATATGGGTTTACTAAAGAAAACAATTTGAAGTTATTATTATTTAATGAAATTATTATTAATCATTGAAATTATTTAAGCTTAACTACTGATAATAATATTGTTTTAATTTAATATTTACTTTACAATTATTATATTTATTACTGCGCAGCGACAAACATTAAAATTGGAATTTTATTTCTCAGGCCCTTAGCAAAAATACCTAAATCCAATAGAAATTTATTTTGAGTAAATCATTTATCTTCCGTCATTTGAATGAGTCAATGAGAGAGAAGAAAAACCTCTGGAATCTTGCAAAGCTAGTTGATGCAAACCCATTTAGTTTATAGGCCCTGTTGTGGACGTAACAGGCGCGGGTCCAGGTTGTTGGTGGCGTCAGTTGGGGGAGGATCCTGGGTTTCTTTGGAATTCTGACCTTAACCTTTGCTAAAGAGGACGTGGACCAGTTCAACTTGTGAAATCCTTCGAGTTTGTTGTCCCTAAGNAATCTTCATTGAGCTAGTCAGGGGTCAAGTCGGTGCCACCGAACGTACAGGAAACGGTACGGAATTTTCTTTCGAGTCGACATCCGAAAATAGGCTTTTTTCTCTAAACTTGACTATTTTGTAGTAGGCAGAGAATCCAGCCTAACGACCCGATAACTAATCTGACTAGTCTCTTCATGATCTGTTCGGGACTTCCACTCAAAGGTCGGAATTATTCTTATCCAGATTCACAACTCACAACGCTTACATCAAATACAAATTTATCTGCCATTGCTTAATTTCATCTTTTGTTTCTGTAAATATAACTGCAGTTTATGGAATATAACAACTTTTCTGACGTGGAGGTAGACAAAAACTTTGAAATTAAATTATAAATTCAGGCAGTTGACATTTAAATGTAAAGGGGATGATCTGGTTGTGGTCCCTAAGACTCCTGAGATAAAAGCTCGAGGTTCAATATCCAACATGAAGAATGAAATCTTGGATTAAGTGATGTAGACAATTTGTACAAAATAAAAGAAAATTTTGAATAGGACCGTCTTCTAGAAAATTTGGATTTGTCATTAAAATTATGTATTTTTTTCTTTAACCATTATTTATTCTAACTGAAACTGAAATTTTTTTTTCTATAAATTATATTACATTGACTTAAATATCCAACGATCCGAGTAAACTAAATCATAATTATTATTAAGTCAATATTTTAACATTTTTCCTATTAAGATAAATACTATTTTTATTTTGTTAAATTGCAAATTAAAAAAGGTAGGCCATGTTGACCTTATTGATTACATAATAAACTCACACTTTAAAATAATGTTTAGATATGTAGCTGGACAGGAAATTTAGCCGAGATGAAAGACAGGAATGCCATAAGAATTTGGAAACACTAAAGGTGTTAACTTGAAATATCTCTCGTTTCTGGAAATGTATTCCTCCAGAAAGAATTCCTCCCCTCCCTTTGATGGAAGATAACATTACTTAGCACAATGCTAAGAGACTCCCCTCAGAACCTGATTTACGACACACTCAATCCCCAGAAAGTCTCATCTCGCTCCTGCCATCTGCTTTCATGGGATCGGATTGCATAATGGTCCGGGAGCCGACTCCTCCTACCGACCCCATTAGATATAATAACTAGACCTCCGGCATCTTCCGTTTTCATTGAGGTCAGCCTGACAGCTATTGTGGCCCGAAGACTCGCCTCCTTCCCTCGCTAATCACTATAATATAAGTCTTACATTTGTTGCTGTTCTGCCTCCAATAACATTTCTTAAGGGAAAGTTCTGAATAATGCGAGTATATATCAGGAGAGACTAAGTCACCTGAGAATTATGAATAGGAATAATATGCAATTTTACTCTTACTTGCTTCTCACGATGATGGTATAGTCCTGTTTGACAAAGACAAGATGAAAATGTAAAATCAACCAATGGCAGACTCTTATATGTCAAAGAAATTTATATTCTGGAATATAGAGAAGTTCACGCCGACTTCTACAATATAAACACGACTTATTTTTACCAAAATCTGCCTCATCCTAATTATAATTGCCATACATTATAATAAAAATATATAGTGAAATTTTATTACTCTATCTTGTGCTTGGTTTAATTTCTTAAGAGATTACATTTTATGACGAGAAATTCTTCAAGGGTATAAAATAAATAAACGAAAAACATGCTTATGAGTTAAAATGTTTTTAAATTTTACTAGTTTATGAAAAAATAACCAATGAAAAATTAAATTTAACGTAGCATTCCGTTATGAATATCTGGTTTCTTAGTCTTTAAATAAAGTTAATTTATGACGTTTAAATATTATTATTTTCACATTAACTGTTGTGTTTAAAGGAAATACAAAATACTGATTTTATCTATCATTAGAACCATATTGTTATTTGATAACTACAGTTTCTTTGTATTCTTCAGATTGGGTTTTCCTTTTCATAGTTGTCAAGTGCTCGTGATACGGTATGCACACAAAGGCCCTCCGTGCCATGATGTCATCCTCCCCCAGGAAGACGTGTCACATGAGAGGCAAAAGGTCTCATGAGATGACATCCTCCATCTTGCAGTTAGTTACGTAGTTCAGCTCATAAATCGCCTCGAGACTGCTGAAAGGCAATCCCCTGGTTGCTGGAGCGGGAAGAGCTTCATCGCTCGTGCCAGGGAAAATTGTCTTTATAGTATATTTTATTTATATACTTATAAATATACAGCATCTTCAGTGTACTTATGAATCATCATCACATTCTATACATTTTTGTTCTTTAGATTATTGTTCCTCAGCCAATTAAAAAATAATCCGAGCATTAATTTGTTTGGGGGTCAAGGTATACACACTGATACAAAGACGAAACTCTTGAAAATTTTTATTTCACCCTATTTATCGTTATTACAAACAGCATATAATAAGGAAAAATATTACTGTTCAGATCCGAAAAATGCCCCTGAACCGGTAGGTATGTAGTTTGTGTGATTGCACTGCGCGTATAGATCGATTTTTGTGTTTTGGACTCAGAACCCAACCAATGGTTTCATAGTGCTTGTCCAGTGAGCATGCCCTTCAGTGTGGACTGGTGTTATTCCGAGCTTATTGTAAAACCAGTGAATATATGTAGACTAGGTACATCAGTCGTGTAAATAATGTTCAAACCGCACAATGGGCTGTTAATGCCATATTTGAAACAAGCTAAGTGACATTTTTACATTTATCACCCGAAGAAAATACCAGCTCTACTACACAGAGCAATTCCCCTGTCCACTGTTAGAACCTGATCACATCCGCCGTTGTGGTAAGTGCGCCTGTATTGTACATAAAATATGAACCGGCAGATTGAGGGCCTCTTTCCCTCTCTTTCCAACTCCTATGGGACGGTCGGTCTAAGGTCAGCTTCAGCCATATTTTTCCATATTGCCTTTTCATTATGTTTGAAAAAATTAGTCATGAGTCGTANACAACTCACAACGCTCACATCAAATACAAATTTATCTGACATTGCTTAATTCCATCTTTTGTTTCTGTAAATATAACTGCAGTTTATAAAATATTGCAACTTTTCTTACGTGGAGGTAGACAAAAACTTTGAAATTAAATTATAAATTCAGGCAGTTGACATTTAAATGTAAAGGGGATGATCTGGTAGTGGTCCCTAAGACTCCTGAGATAAAAGCTCGAGGTTCAATATCTTGGATACAAAGTGTAACACTGCACAGTTGTTTTTTTCATTATGTTTGTTAAAGCCCAAAGGATTTCTAATGTTCGCCAGGTAACACCCAGCCCTAAATGGGCAAAATTCCATATTGATTTGGAAACAATCAGGCGGTCAAAATGGTGTCCCCCTTAAGTGTTATGTGTGTTTAGAATAAAGTCCCTGCAAATAGACAACAATTACCTCTATAATCTTAAGTAGGTACAGAAGGTAAATATTATATTGGGTAATAAAATTATTAGAGGAAAGTAATTGTTTAGCTTGATCAATAATATGATTATCTAATGAACTAATGCGAGATAGCCAAAAAGAAACTAAAATAAACAAAAACAGAAAAAAAGTTTTAGACCTTTTTAGTAAGAACAACGAAAAGCCTTAAAGAAGTGTAGATTAGGGAGGAATTACTTTAACCAATTGTACATTGGAAGTAATGGAGACCTGTTTCGCGGTTATAGTGGGTTGTATAGCTGGGACTACTCTGCTGTAGCATTAGATAAGGATGTGGGATTATGAGTGGGATATCTGTATCGAGGAGGAAGCCGACGGTCCGCCTTCTTCCTCTGCAGATCTGCCGAGCTGGGCGAAGGGGTCGCTGGTCATCTTGCGCAACCGCTGTTCCACCTTTAGCACCTTTCGTTTTAGGAGTGTGTGTGTGTGTGTGTGTGTGTGTGTGTGGGGAGGGGTCGCCCTCCATTCCACAAGTCCCATTTACTGGCCACCTCATTCCTTCTACAATCCACCTCACTTCCACACCCTCAACATACTTGTCATCTCGCCTACCGTACAATAGCATCTCGCTTCCCACTTTTATATGGAAGAAGTAACAGTAAAATGCAATTTTATTAATACACAAAAATTAAATCAACTTTAAGTTTTTTTAAAGTTTTTTTTTGTTGTTTTTTTTGTCGCTAACCACTATTTGTGAGAATAAGAAGCTCATTTATACAAAACCCACATATATTTACCTTTTCTTCTTCCGGGTTGGACCGTGTCAAGTTGTTGATAGTTGGCGAGCTTTCACACATCATGTGGTGGCTTCTTCATTCTCTACTCAGCCTTGAAGAAGCCATCACATGATGTGCGAAAGCTCGGCAACTATCAACAACTTGACACGGTCCAACCCGGAAGAAGAAAAGGTAAATATATGTGGGTTTTGTATAAATGAGCTTCTTATTCTCACAAATAGTGGTTAGCGACAAAAAAAACAACAAAAAAAAACTTTAAAAAAACTTAAAGTTGATTTAATTTTTGTGTATTAATAATATTGCATTTTACTGTTACTTCTTCCATATAAAAGTGGGAAGCGAGATGCTATTGTACGGTAGGCGAGATGACAAGTATGTTGAGGGTGTGGAAGTGAGGTGGATTGTAGAAGGAATGAGGTGGCCAGTAAATGGGACTTGTGGAATGGAGGGCGACCCCTCCCCACACACACACACACTCACNTTTTTTTTTTTTTTTTTTTTTTTTTTTTTTTTTTTTTTTTTTTTTTTTTTTTTTATGTGAGCCTCGAATTCCTCACATGAGTTTGGCTATGATAATATATAGTGTAGTAATAGTGTACTTAAGGTGTTAAATTGCACTTTTTTAATACTCAATAGTAATACGAAATCCATGGACTTTTGTATCACTGTGTTTTCTAGAGTCCACAACTTCGAAAAAAATGGTAGAGAGTAGTCTGCATTTTAGTAGTAGAATTTTAATTACATTTTGACTCTCTTAATTTTTGATTGTATGATTTGCAATGTTACTTATTTTTTAGTAGAAGACTCTCCCAAATAACTAGATGACTTATATGCAGGCTTTTTCAACTACAGATGAGTTTCTCTAATCTGTGCTAAGTCTACTCTAATTGAAAAGCTACATATTGTTGGGAATACGCAACAATGCAGAGATCGCAGATAGCAAATGTGCTTCTCATTCAAATTCTAATACTGGCCGCTACGGCTGGCATTGAGGCATCTGAGTTGGCTTGGGTCCGGGAGTATCTCATGACTGGCCCAAATTTTCGCTCAAAGAATAAATGTCAAAAACGGCTAAACCTTTCTTAGGCGGACCTGATCTGGCAAAGGCTAAAGAAGGCATCTTGCGATGGCGACAGGTCGTATACGAAAGAGGAATATATATGTTCTTCAAACGCCTGAGTAGATTTTTTGGGTCACCTACCCAGAATGAATAATCTGTATATCAGAGCTTTTATTAAAAGGTAAAATAAATAATTTTTTCTCTCGGTCCACTTGTTATATAATTTTGGCATTTTCCATGGGGCTTTATCATAAACTGGGCATTTGTATTCGCCCAAAAGAAATTGAATTATAATTTATTCTTGTTTTGTAACACAGTAGCCTCCTACAAATCCTATTTCTCCTGTTATAAACATCTACCTCCACAACCTCTTCTCCAGAACCAGACTCTACAGCAATAGCACGAAAACCTTTCTGCTCAAAATCAACTCATATCAAAGTTATAAAAAATTTTTAAAATTTGTTTATAATAAAATTTGCTAAAGCCACAGTATTCATGCTGAAGCCTGAATGGGATAATCAATCAACTTAGCATGGACTAAGTTGATTGATAATTAATGTTGGTTGTTTAAGCTTTTAAGGATTGAAACATCTNTTTCACCCTACTTGTCCTGATAAATATTGTAAGTGATATTACAAGTGTGAGTGTGTATATATAAATATATATATGTAAATACATGTATATGATGTTACAAATAAACTTAGTTTATAATATAAAAAATTTAAATAAATTAAATGATTTTCGAAATATCGGGCGATTTAGAGTCTGGATATCATGACAACCTGAAGGGATTACGTATGCTAATAGGTGTGTAGAGGATCTAGCAGATGTGGGGGCCGGTACTCCCCTACCACATGGATATGTTCCACATGGATATGTTCCACGTGGAGTGTGTGGTATCATCATCTCTACGATAGTGAGGTTACGGTGGGCCTGTTTCGGCGGCAGTCATCTTTCCGGATCCTTACGTCAGGATACCGGCACTTGCGTTGCCCCTAATCGCATTCCACATTTCCCCACCGCCCCCCACCCAACACCTACAGCCCCCTAATGCATCCCCGCTCATCCCTTGCCGCGGTCTGTCTGAATATAGAAACTCTCTTGTGAAGCAGCCTAAAGGCAACACAATTCAGCAAAATGCAAAGATGCACACCTTTGTTCCCCTCAGAATAAAACGATTTTTATAAAACGGAATTAAAAGATTCCATTTTTTTCTACTGCATTTCTAGCTGTACCAACTTTAACCACGTCATGTTAACTTAAATAGAAATATTCATTAGGTATATATAGCTTTTTCTTAATTTTATTTTTTCCCCTTAACAAAATTAAATAAATAATGAATAGAATGAGGACTGAAATGAAAGAACATTAAAGCCCAGAATGTTAATTGGGGGAAATATTACACATGTCACATTATGAAATAAAGTCATAAATTAAACTACAGTGGGTAATAATAATTACACAACATAAATTTCACAATATGAAGTTAAAAATAAAGAAATAAAAAATTAAAACTATTGGAATTTTTATTAGAAGGAATTTTTAACCTTCTATGCATTAAAAGTCATGAGAGAAAGGCTGTCAATAGCTTACCGGCTTCAATTATGGTAATTATTCGGCCTTTTACTTCGTCATAAACATATATCTCATTTAGGTGGGGCTAGGAAGTGTCCCACAGAACCACTAGAATCACATTGCATTTTCTAAGCTTAAGGCTCCATCCGCTAGATTAAAATTGTCGTCCCCTTGATATCAAGGTAAAAGTTTATGGGCTTGCACATGGCGAAAGTATGTTACTTTGAAAGCCAAGAATTACAGTAAATTCTACTAGAATTCTAGGAAAATTCTCTAGCAAGCAAAAGTAAACTCTAAAGTGCTCCTCTTAACATTACCTCACTTAATAGTAATAATATTACAAAACATAAATACAAAAGAAACAATAAAATCTTGCTCGAACTGTGCTTTAAATGTTATGTTTTTTTGTTATATATTATCAAAGGTTTAAAAATTTGTTTTTTTCCATGAACCCCTTTCTATCCATTCTCAAAATATATCACAATGCAGACAATAAAAAAAATTGTTCAACCGATTGCAAATATAACTTAAGTACCAAATACAACTTCTTTATTTAAAAAATGTTGAAGTGACACTTAAGAGATGGAAGACGCTTTAACAGGAATTTTTGTGAGTATGTTTCGCACTTATCTTTGTGCTTACACGACATAATAATCATTTTTAACTTTCTAATTAAAACACATTCAATGTTTCACATTTTCTAAATTTATTAAAAATTTTCACAGGGTCGTAATTTTATGACTTTCAGAGGAATTGATTTTTTTTTTTACGATGAAAATTTCGAATTGATATAATAAAAAAAAATTTGGTTTGAAAGAAGGCTAATTGTTATGAGAGAAACCTTTCATTACCAATTGTAAAATGGCAGACCTTATTTCCTAATCCCATTAATTACTATTAAAAAAGTATCCGTGACGAAGAGTAATGTAAGCTAAGAAGAATTTGCATGTTACACGAAAGTTGGGCACAGATAAGAGTAAATGACTTATTTAATCTTACTAGTTGCAGAAAGAAATGGGGGTAGATGTTAAGAGCGATAAGGCCCTGCAGAGAAGAAAAGGGAAATTGCTCAACATTCATAATTACATTATTCCTAAATATCTTCGTTATTATAAATTTTTTCTTAAATTATTAAATTTAGTAGGAATTTAGTAGAGGAAAAATTCCGCTTCTTTTGTCTTGTAAATGTTATTTAGCACTAATTATAACTAAGTAATACGCTATTATTTTACAAAAGGAGAGTTTTTTTGACCGAACCCCAACTAAAATCATCTAATGCTATTATTTTACTTTCTCTTTTTAACCTTCCTTCTTATTATAATTCAGTCAAAACTGGACTCATGATATGCTTTCCTATAAACGCCTAAATTCCAAATTTAATTTTTATATTTTAAACTTGAGAGAGCCCAGGAAATTACATTTTTAAATGAATTATCAGAGATATGCAGTTTACATAAAAATGTCGGAGAATCTAAATGTCAGAAAATTATTTACTGCATTCGATGTTCTAAAACTTCATTTATTTTTATATTCTCACAATAAAGAATCTGGTGACGATTTTTCAATATGCTATATAAGTAGAATGTCCTCTTCAACTGACTTCATTCGAAAATAAACTGAAATATTTACATGATTGATAAAACACACATACACATATATATATATTCCATATCCCAACAAGCCAGCCCCAGTAACAGGAATGACCCGAGTCCATATTAATATTTACTTTCCACTTCCCACTGTCCTGCATATTATAAATTCTTATGATTTATCATTTATTCATATTAATATTTTATTTGCCATTACCAGAGCATATATAAGAAAAAATGAAAAATTAGACACTTTTTTATTAAAACAGTATTAATAAAGAAAGAATTTTATGACCCCGANGTGATGAAATATTTCATTTGTTGAAAACTCAATATATTTATATATAATAGAATGATACTATATCTTGAAAACAAGAGCTAATATATAATTTTTATGGTCATTTTCGGTTTTAACACGAAACAAAAACTTTGTTGTTCAGTGAAATTAATGTTGGTTGTTTAAGTTTTTAAGGATTAGAAATATGTTATTTGCTAACAATTTATGCTATTAAGTCAAGACGTAAGTCCTTCTGAAGAGGGTAATGCCTTCAGTGGTGTACATGCGAGGAATGGACTCCTCCCCCTTCTTGAGAGGCTGTTGAGGACATGTATCGACTTAGCTATGGGGTACACCGTTAGCCCCTGAAGACTGTCCAATCAGTCGACATCCGTGAAGAGGGGTCTCCACGAGCGAAGATGAGGGCGAGCATTCGTCAGATCACGACCTACTGCATTCAACTCCGACACTCATGTACACTACTACTGCTTCATGTACACTCATGGTGAAAATATAATCACGGTGCTTGGGACTCAGACCAGTCAAACAATAATGTACTTATTGTACGAGCATGACATGCAATATTTTACCCGCCAAAACTTAGTTGTCAAATAACTTTTATCAAATAATTTGCAATTTATGGGTATAATGATATTTGTAATTACATATTAACGTATTAAAACTAATGACTGACTTATCGTTACTAGACTTTATAGGAACTAGTAAGGTTGAATGTACTCTTTACTCTTTACTCTATAACCTGTCTCTAGAATAAGTTCTATCAGTTTACAAGAGCACTTCCATACCCTTCTTTATCGAGGGAGTTTCCGACCGATCTGTCTAAGAGTGTCCGATTTATTGTGGAAGTGTAACGATTTCGAACTTCAATACCAGGTATTCTCTTATCTGCCCATCTGACTTCTGCCTCCTGCCAAGACGATAGAGTTACTCCCACTTATATTGGTTTCACTCAAGGAAATCAAGCTTTTCATGATATCTTGGAACGCTGAGCAGTATATAAAGAACGATCGCTATTCGGCTTCTGCATAACAATGTTTAGTATTTGGGATTCTTATTGAAAACTTTTTGATGTGCTTCTTAATTAATGACTGAATTAGGTTGAGTGGTGTAATTTAGTGGAATACTAAATTAAAAATCTCTTAAGCTCAAGTTTTAAAAAAAATGTAGAATATACTAGGTTTAAGAAGAAGAAGAAGAAGAAGAAAAATAAATTTTATTCTGAGACTTGAGTCCCCTTAAAAAAACTAAGAGGTCACAGCTGAAAGTATAGCTGATTCTGACCTAGTTACAACAATAAAAGTACAAAATTAAAAAGTACAAATAACCAATAGTCTAATAATTTAAAAAAATTTTGAATTTAACTATGAGAATATTTACAACCTATTTTACAAGTATGGAAATAGAAGAAACAAGTAATAAAAATAAAAAACTAAGAAATACATGGGGTAAAAAAAAATGCACAAAAAGAAAACGGGTATTAGCAAGAAAAAACAATGAAACTCAATTGAATGAAACAATGAAAACTAACAAAATAACAATTAATCATGATAAAAATAAAAATAAAAATATGAAATAAACAAGATAAAAATGGAGAATTGAATCCGACCTCCACAAAAACACATCTAATTGACAAGATACAGTTTAGCAGTTCCTGATAAGCAATTTACAGAGAGAAGATATTGAAATAGCTGGGCTTTGAAGGTAGCGAGCAAGAAGAATAAATATTTAGAGGGATTGAGTTCCAGAGACTGGCGGATTTGACGAGAAAGGAGCGACTAAATGCTGCGGACATATGAGAAGAAGGTTAATCTCGAAAATAGGTGGGACGGAAAAGTATGGAAGATTTGAAAGTAAAAAGATCATAGAGGTAGGGAGGGGAATAGGAAAATATAACTTGATAGAGGAGAGAACCAAGGGAATATTGCCTACGGTAAGATGGGTATAACCGTCCCGACTCGGAATATAGCTTTGTGATGTGGAGGTTTCTCGGAGAACCAAAGAAAAACCTGATGAAACAATTTAGCAGAAGATTAAGCCTGTCCTCTAGATCTCCTTTGAGGCCTCCATAAACAGCGTAACCATCGCCAAAATGAGGGAATATGAGTAAGGCCACAAGGAGACTACGGGTTTTACGAGGCAGGAGATGACTAGAGCGGCGAAATTGTTGGAGAGTGGAGAGACAGCGACAGGAAATTAGTGAAATATGAGGTTTCCCTGAAAAGGTTGGATAGTTCTAAGGTTTCTGACTGAGGAATGAAAGGCAATTGGGCACTGATTAATTGTGAGGGAAGGAATAGGCGGGAGTGATGTAAGCAAGGATCTAGACCCCAAAACAATAGCCTGAGATTGTTTGACATTCAGAAAAAGCTTGTTTGTCAAAGCCCAAGTACATATTTAGGTCTTCTTAAATTTTTTGGATGGCTGTTTGTAATTCTTCTGGAGACAGGTAAATTTGGGCATCATCAGCGTAAATGTGAGAGGAACAGTGTCTAATGGAAAGGTTGAGGTCATTAATATAGGCAGAGAACAGGATAGCAGTGATGCTAGAGCCCTGCGAGGCGCCAGATGTAATAGGAAGAGGGGGAGATAAAGGTGCTTCGGGGATAGAATTGTTTCAGGAATCAGGAAAGACTGAGTTCTGGAGGGAGAGTTGTATTTTTTCAGGTTTAGTATGATCTATGATAATGTATCTAACATTTAGGTTCTAAAACAATATTTAATAAGAAATATACTTAATACTATTAATGAGTTAGTTGATTTCTCTATTTTAAAATGAAGAAAATCAAAATAAATGAAAATAAATATTTTTTCCCTACAACCCTTTGATTATTAGTAGCTAAAATAGAGTGAGAATTTGTTCAGACTGCTTAAGAATCAATTAGGGACATGGAGGGTAGATGTAACTACCTTATTCTATATACTTATGTCACAGGGAAGGTTTTTATTTATCGACAAAAGCCACCAGGCCTGTAACTCTCAAACGGATCCCCTCGGCTAAGCCTAAAATGTTTGAAAATTACAACAATATTGTTGTTTGAAAAAAAATCAACGCTATTACTAGACTATTTATAGAAACTTATAGAAGGTAGTTGTTTTTAAAAATATAAACTGGCAGTTTACACTGTTTGTGTGTTTTCTGCACACTCTCTCCGATCTGATCTTATTTACTAAATACATCGCAGCCTCGAGTGTTTCATTATATATAAGAACAGGTGGGATAGAGAGTGCAGTGAACACACGAAAAGAAAATATCACAAAGAGTAAAATTTTAGGGCGTTTCTCGGCCTTCGTCGATGAGGAATAATGAGAGACCATCAAAAGAGAGATATTGGTCAGTGAGAAATGAAGAGAGGCCAGTCTTTCTAAGAGACCAGTATCTCCGAGCTCCTCACTAACGAAGGGCGAGAAATCTGCCTGAAAACACTTCATCTATCTGTCCTTATTTACCATATATAAGTAGTTCGCTTGTAAACTGCTGATTGTAATATATACAAATATACATATATCGGTAAAGATTTGTTAAACAATTATATTGCGTCCCATTAACAATGTTTGATTTCTTAACGAGGGATTTGCTGAAAAATAATAAAGCCTTCTTTAATTAATCCGTTGAAGATAATGAGGGGTCATGTTTCAAATTTTACAACTTTTTATAAGCTTTTCAGCTGCATCTGGTATAGAATAAAGATGTTTTCACTATTTAAGAGAATAAGAAATTACAATGAAAACGGAATGTTGCAAAAGAAGCTTGTTGTGAATGAACACAGTGAACACTGATTGTACGAAGCGTGATGTTGCATACCTCAACCTCAGAGATTGCGCCGCGATAATCAACTGCCGGAATACGTAATTGTGAAAGTCGCAAGGAATCATGTACTCCCCCACTTAATACCTGCATGTTTTGATAGATATCCAGGGCTTATAGGCTACCATTAATAAAAAAAATATATATATAGACTATAGTAATATATAGGCTACCCTAATAATCATAGGTATATGCGTCTTGGGAGAATGCAGACTGAAGTTCAATTGGAAAACTCATTCAATATGAGTCTGTCCGAAATTGTCAAAACTTTCCGAAGTTTAGAGTAAAGACAAGGTATTAATTATAGCTGTTATATAAAAAATATCTCCAAACCAAATTTTTGTAATTATTCGAAGGGTATAAATTTGAAATTAAAGCTCTAATAATTTTATACAATTTTCTGTGTAATTCCAATTCGAGATAAAGAAGAGCATTCTGTTAAATTATAAACAATTTAATATTGAAATACTCAAAAATCAGTAATAAGTTGTTCGCAAGAACTTCTGTGACTGATTTCATTTAATCTTTACCAAAAGCCCTAATAAAAACCTTTGACACTCCGGGCCTGGTCGAGTGGGGACGTAGATCATAGTAAATAACACTGAACTCTTGGAAAAGTGGGCATTTATGAGTCTCACTCTGATACCTACTCAACGAAAGATTCCTGGGCTCTTATGATGGAGTACTTGATCTCGAAAGCGCTCAGCTGTAAAAAAAAAAAAAAATATAGAAAATCGTGCAAAGTCTGGTATTTTAGCGAATACTTACTTTTTCACTTTGAATTCTGTTTCCGCGGCTCGGCACGAGCTAGGATTCCAAGTATAATCCTAAATCCACGGGTTCTTCCATTAAAAATGTGATGAAAGTACAGTCTCTCTAAGAATATTACATTTTAGAGGAAATTCCAACAGCGATGGCCGAAAATACATAGTTAATATTATTTCGAAATTGAGGAGGCACGCCTCTGTTAGGTGTAGCCCTAACAAGTCTAAGCCTCTTTTTTATACTCTTGCATAAAATTAAATTTAGATGTTCAGAATCTCAGTAGATAAACCTTCCCTAAACATAATGTGAGAAGTAAAAAAAAAATAAAACCACTTTTGAGGTACTGTAAAATCCTAATGTTTTACACTCTTTGGTGTCTCTTTGATTTTTCGAAGTAATGAAAAAAAATTAACAGCGTCCTTAGCAAGTCTAGTGAAAGTTGCTGAGTAACAATAATAGATTTTCTTATGTCTTTTAGACATTACTTTAAGATTGGACAATTCAGAGTAGGAATTGTCCAATCTTACCTTTACTGGGAAGATTTTCTTCCTACCTAATGGTAAAATACATTGATTTGCGCAACAAATACTCAATATCTGAGAGTTGTTTACTGCAATTATTTCTTGATGAAAGGCTTAAGGTAGAGACATATATACAAAAACTTTTATTGGTCAACTGATTTATCGTTCTTGCATTCAGAGTTGTTATGTATTACTAAATAGTTCTCTTCGTCATTAATCATTGCTGCATTGGAATAGCATATTTTCTGTAAAGTATAAGTCCCTAACTTGGTTAAGTACCTTACATTATTTCTTGATGAAAATCGAATGGTCAAAAATAAAGAAAATGAACTTTTAAAACTCTTTTATCAGACTACTTGTTTCATGTTCTTGGCAGCCTCTTCAGAAGCCTACACATTTGTCGTGAAGTTAAGAATTTCCAAATGGTTCCCATTGTCACTCTTCATCGTTGCCTTAGAGTAATAAAGTTTCCTAAAAGTGTTTTTATATTATTTAATTTCATGATGAAAGGAGAAAAGTCCAACAAAAAGAACAATTACATTTAAAGCACTTTTATTGGTCCTCAAGTTTAGCATTCATGGCCGCTTCTTCGGGTACTTTCACAGTTATTAAGAACTACATTTTATTTTCTAAGCACATTTTCCTGAAAGTGAGTTTATTTAATTTGGTTATTGAATTTGTTGGGGTTCGTTCAAGATTGATCTAAAAAAAAAAATAAATAAATAAATAACAATTTGAAGGTATTTATTTATTATATGTCGAAAATTTAAATTTTATTTGTTGAAATTTCTTATATCAAAATTGTATTTAATTACTTGATGAATGGCCAAAGATCATATAGTGTTCAAAATAAGAGTAATCAATTTAAAAAAAAAAAAAAAACATTTATTGCTCAACGAACTTGGCTTTCTTGGCTGCCCTTCCAAAGCCATATAAGTATTTTAAATGCTGTTGTTATTCATTATTGAACTTTTTCAATACATCAAGAAATAATATAACAATAGTTCACTTTTTTCAAAATGAATTTATTATAACTTTTTTCCTTATACAGCAAATTTGGCAAATTTCAGATTACTTTTAACTGCAATTGGTAGATTATAAAATTGTTCAAGTTACACACGGATGCACATTCTTAATTATCGCAACATAACTCAGAATGTTATTATGTAATTGCTAAGTTTTTTTATTTAATATTAAATAAAAATATTCTAGCTAAAATTTATACTACCTAATGTAAAAAAATTTTAGGAAACTCTAAACCGAAAAGTACTGAAAAGATTTTTGTAAAATTTTAAATATAGATTATGCCTAAGGCCCATAAAAATAGCTATGAACATGGATGTTAAGGGGCTTAAATTATAAGAAGGGTTATGCATTAAAATAACTATAATTTTGAGACAGCTAATCTGTCGAGTTTGGGCTAGCTCTTTATTGACAAATATATAGAATAGAATATTTATTATTACTCAGTCATCGTCATTTTTCCATCCTGCCTTTTCCTACCTCAGCTTTTAATATACCTCAAAGGCACGAATTCAAATTTATATAGTTTATATTTATACAATATTGTTTATATAAAACATTTTTTAAATAAATAGTTCTGTAAAAAAATGCATATAACAAAAGGTTTTAAAAAAAAGTCATCAAATAAATAATTGACGTATATTTTTTTTTATTGCACATCGACTACTAGTGGCCATTAGCGCTGTTGAATAATTTTCACCGTTTCTGATTTTAGGAAACCAATGTACTTTGTTATCTGTTAAAAGAAGAAATGCACATTACAAAAAAAAAAAGTTCAAGTTCAAGTCAGAGAAGCTACTTGATACTCTTTCTTGAAGGAAGGGCAGATAAGGGATTCATTAGAAGGTCTGTTCTGCACCACGAGGAAGTGCCCGTAATGAAGACCGGCACACTCTCCTGACCTCCGAACTCAATCCAATCTGCGGTTCTTACGGCCGCCTCCTGGGAGCGGCTTCATTTCGTAACAGCCCCTCAGCCGTAACATCTTCCCCCCAACCCCAGACAGACCCCAAGGATGCTGGAGTGTATGTGCAGAGGACCAGCCACAAGCTCCTTGCTTCTTCACCAGGATAGACTAGTGTCAAATCTTACATCTCATTGACGTCGCAAGCTGAAATTCATTACAGGACCTTTCAATGGAGGTAATTCATCCGTAGGCCGTCGGATTCTACTTTTAGGACATGTCCTGCATTTTAGCAGAGAGCAGACTTCATTATCTGAGTGTATAGAACCTAAACTTTACAAAAAATCTCTTCTATTCTTAGAGCTGAAACATATATGTAATTTTTAGATTTAGGATACAAAATTCAATATTTAACATTTTTATTCTAACCATTGGATGAATTTCTTATTGCCTGACTAAGATTGACAGAGAGGGTTTTTTGAATGTAGACCGAATAATAAATTTTTCAGAATTAGCATTGTTTTTATAGATGTGAAAAAACGTTTAATAAATAATTGTTGTAAAACATGCTTTCCTAACAATTATATACTAAGTATTTTATTTGGTTGTGGGGTTTTATCTCACGTAAATTTTAAACAATTAATGAGAGGGAATAGAAAAAAAAAATCTATCTGTCCCAGCCAGGAATCGAACCTGGATCTCCTGCTATCCGGGCCGGGGTGTTAAGCCATTACACCACAAGGACTAGCTAGATATCTCATTAAATTCCCTCTACACTAGCGAGAGCCTAACGTACTAGAAAGACGAGAACTTCGTCTTAAACTCGAATTATTCTATCTTTCTATCCCCTCTCATTAATTGTTTGATTATATACTAAGGATTGTTAAAATGACGAAAACATCTGATCTAGTAGATTTTCAACACGTGGAAATATTCTTTACGTCTGCGGGTTGGTATGCTTTATTTGAGGCGATCACACTTGTGATGGGGGAGGAGAAGGTGGTGGGGGGGGGGAGTATGAAACATTGGAAGAGACAGGCGAAGTCCTGAGTGGAAGTGAGTGGCGGACCCAGATCTGGCGAACCTGGCCTGAAACCTCTCTCACCCATTGTCGTCCACCGTTCGACTCAGGGAAGTAAGGAACCTCTAAGGGGTGGGGGGGGGCGGATTTCCTCTGACGCAACAACAGCGGGGGCTTATCACCCCGGAAAGCGACCCCTAGATCCTCCTGGGGAAATTCTCTCAGCTAACTACAGATTAGAGTACAATTATTTCTTTGGAATACTTATCTAGAAGTAAATAACTCCGTAATGTCGTTATGTCAATATTTCTCTCGCATATTTTTTATATTAGAGATTAAGTCTTCACGCAAGCTTATTACTTAGTTTTGCGGTTGAATATTTAAATTTGAACTATCCATGCCGTGTAAACCTCATAAATTATAATTTTATCTTTTACGATATTTTACCATTAAACAAATATTTGTTGAGTCACACAAAACTATCCTGCCTTTAGTATCTACACTAAACTAAAATATATATTTTATTTGGTTGTGGTATTTTTATCCCACGTAAATTTTAAACAATTCATGAGAGGGAATAGAATAAAAAAATCTATCTGTCCCCGGTTTTGGTAGCATAACTGGTAAGTGCACCGGCCCGGATAGCAGGAGATCCAGGTTCGATTCCTGGCTGGGACAGATAGATTTTTTTATTCTATTCCCTCTCATATATTGTTTAAACTAAAATAGATTTATTTACCAGAAAGAAGTAAGCATGGTTGAAAATAAATAAAATTTAGCTACTACTACCGAATTCCCCTAGACCATTCACGGAACTAAGACTTAATTCGTGCCATGAGCACAAAGAATTCGTCCTTTAAAGAAACAAACATGTTATGCTTTACTATCTATAACCTTCAACTACATTAAACAAATCTCCTTAAGGGAAGCTGAGGTATTGAAATTATTATAATAAATAACCACGAATTATATTTTATTTATAAACAAATGATATACGTAGTTACATGACCACAATAAAAGACTCCTGGGAGGGAGATTTTTACTTAAACTTATAATTCTTATCGAAAACTCCCTCGGATGTAGTTGTTACAAATGGAAAACCGGACATCTTAAATTTCTCATAGTTCATAACGTCGATATAATTCTGTTAAATGTCACAGAAAAACATTTTTTTTAATGGTATAAAGGAGACACATAACGCCCCACACCTCTGGTCCGATCCCCTTCAAAACATTCTACGGGCAGGGAAGGCAGTAGTGACGAAAAAACGAGACTGATTTTTCGTGTCATACTGACGACAGGAAGTGGATAACAGTTTAGACATTGTCTACACTTCGGAATTTACATTATCCACACTCGCCTACATTAGCCAGGATTTAAGCGGAAAGAATAGCGTAGAAATTACGATTACAAACTATTTTTTATTATTTAGTAAGATTTTATCATTAGCAGTAGAGGCTAACAACAATTCAAGCCCTTGATTATGATATATTTTATATATAAAGAAATATAGCTATTGAGATTGTTCCTATGGTAGACTTGTAAAAATATTTTTCAATATTTTCACAACAAAAATGCTTGACATTTTCACATTAGCTTGAATTAGGCGCGAGTGTGTAATTGTCTGTATGTATATATATATACGATGTAAATAATAAATTTCAACAAGAGGAAGAAATAACAGTAAATAGCATTATATAAAAAATAGCTGTTGTGTGGAGTGAACACATGAAAATTGTAATTTTTTTCCTTTTGTATGTTCATTACACTCTTTTTTTTCCTGTTATATATATATATATATACATCAAGAAATA
>KZ808371.1:35562-84782 GCA_000696205.2 Oncopeltus fasciatus
TATATATATATGTGTACAATGGTAATTGTAAATGTAGGCAGCCGGGAGCAGGATAGTCGAGATAATCAGAGGGTCTCCCATGTAGGCGCTAAGTGTTTATTGTCCAGGGCAACCCTTCATTGAGGAATAGAAGCTGTTGTTTGGAATGTCAAAGGTGTCTAGCGTGGAAAACCGCAAATATACCCTTCTACGACCCGAAATGCTTGAATGGCAGATTACAAATAACAATCAATAATAATACAAATAAATTCGTGGAAAGAAGGCAGCTGAAATGGGTACATGTACTCACGTGTATATGCTCTGAGGTGGAGGAATACAGTGGAGGTGATAAAGTGGAGGTGATACACGAACTGGGGAGAGATAACTCGCGAGAGAGATTTCGCACTGCCCGGCTCGCTGGTCGGTGGAGTACTGGCTCTAACCTGAGAGGAGAGGAGGGGCCTCCTGGAAGTGGAGGGGCTCTGTCTGGACTCCAGGCGAATTTCCTCCAGGGGGAATACATAACTTGAATACAGTGCATAAATAACATAAAGGCTGGTTAAGGTAATCAACATACGAGTATCACTTCTCAATATATTGCACTCAATTTCACATTGGACTTGACAACAGTTCACAATTATCTTAGTTCATAGTTTGTGGAATTGTTCTTATTGTCAATAACAGCCAAAAAATTGGTGACACCCTTTATTTATTGACAGAACACAACCTTATTATATTATTTTAAATTTCATGAATAATTATCTTATAAACACATAACTTAAATAGTTGAATAATAAATACAATTTAGATCTTTTTGTACAAGTCTACAATTGTCGAAGCCAAAAATAAATTACATAAGATTTAACAAACTAAAGTGATTATAGTCTGTTCAGAAGTTAGAATAGTCATAAATAACATGAGAAAATAATGAAATATATAAAAAATGTAGGGACTGGTGGTAAGTGGCTTCTCCTCGCCATCCTCAATAACATTTACTATTTTCTTCCAATTCGCTCAAGATCAGCCAGATAGTCAGTTCATAAGGTCTCCCTGGGATCTTTCTACAAAGAGCTTTTAAACTTTGAAAATCGGGGAAACTATTATTCATTTCGTGACGTCATTATGACACAGTTCACTTCCTCACTATTTCTATTTATTTATTATTTATAAATTCTCAATGATCAGAAAAATAATATACTCAACTTTTTCTTTTCAAGTTGGTGGGCGTTGGATGGGCGTTTGACCTCTTTCGGCTGTATCTAACTACTATTCAGCTACACAATCAAATGAGGGTAGTTAAGTTAAGTCCTTTACTCCAAAGTAATATGACATGGATAGTCCTAACTATAACTTTAATATATATATAACTCAANAAATCTTTAAGAAGATATATATATATATATATTGGTGCTTGTCTGTTTTACTGTCGGTTGACACCAGAGCTCAGATGACACTTTTCTCAACTAATGTAGTTTTCTGTTTGGTGAATATTGTTTGTCAAAAATGATTTTTTTTGGTTTATAAAATTCGATTTTATGATAATGAAAAGCAATGATATTTGAAATTTATTGTAGGCAAAACAATATTCATTAAAAAGAATATAACGAGATTAGTTAAATGAAGTGACAGCTGAGGTGCTACTGTCAACCGACGGTAAAACAGACAAGTAATTGAATAATGATTTTAATTGTGGTATTTAATTACAAGTTAAATTTTATTCTAGAAATGCAAGGGAGCGACAAAAAAATCTCATTACCTCAGCCGAGACTCGAACCCGGGTCTCCTGCTTTCCGGGTAAGTATGCTAACCACTGCACTACCGAGGAAGGCAAGACAATCTCTTCAGCTCCCCGCACTTTACACCGAGTCTAAACCCTCAAGTAAGAAGAATATATCGTCTTATACTCGAAGGAGCTATCTTTGTCGGCTACTTGTTAGACTCTCGTTTTTTCCTGTATTTATTTTTCACAATAATGATTTCAGTAGTGACAACGTTAAATTTTATACAAGAAATGCAAGGGAGCCAACAAAAAAAAAAAAATCTGACTTAAACCTGTGAGATTATCTAGCCTGCCTCGGTGGAGTGCATACAGGTCTGCATACCTGCCCGAAAAGCAGGAGACCCGGGTTCGAGTCTCGGCTGAGGTAATGAGACAAGTACTTAGGTATAGAATACACATACGCAAAGAATACGGAATATATAATGCCCCTAGTTGATCTGCATTTCATTGATTAACCATAACCTGCTCAAATCGGTAAGAAGCAAAAAGGCAGGCTACGACTACGTCATACCAAGGTTGACTGTCAGCTTGGTAGAGGTGGAATTCAGACACTGGATTCATTCTGGTTTAACTTATTCATTAGTAAAGTATAAAAGATTTTAGTATGCTCACAGGGAAATAGCTGGCAGAAAACAAACTATCTACCAAGAGCTTTGATAATAAATTCAGGTTTTATGTTAATTTTGGCGAATCATATTTTTTTTTCAACGAAAAAAAAGTAAGCAATCGTCGTGGTTTAAAATGACGTAACAAAATTACATTCAAATTTATAAAAACATTACAACACCTAAGTGCAAAAAATTAAATATTTAAATACTACAATTTGAGAATTTTTTTAAGAATGGACCAAAAATATAAATTTACAAAAGGAAAAGAAAAAGGGCCCAGCTTATTAAGATAAATAAAACAATTTTTAGACGCACAAACACACCAATAAATAAACAGATACTATAAATAAAAGCATGCCTTTAAATGAGAGGTACATTTAAAAAAATATATTTTCCAAAATCATTATTAATTTATCTAAATGAGTATGGTTTCATTACTAACCTTCTCATGCGATTGCCATTGAATGAATTTATCTCACAAACCGAAAGAGATTCAAAAATGTTTTTCCCCCCTAAACTTAACATTTATGTATCTCGAGAAATTCACATAGCTTGAAGCTATTTCTTCTCAAGATTCAGTACATACTCGCTATTATTGTCAATAAGAAGGGGGCTCTCTCACTTCTCCACGGTAGAAGTATGCGAGACCACGATCAACAGACGTGAGAGAGGACAAGGCATTATCAGTCACGTACTCGAGAGAATACAATTTTTTCTTTGGCACACATCACTTTTCATGTAATGTATATCTAAAAACCTGGGGAAATTTAAATTTACTTGGCAAACAGCTTGCTGGATCCGTGGAATGTAATGGTCATTATAACCGTGTCACAGTCCAGAATGAGTACTCATCGTGGTTCTGCAAGGCTCCGAATGATCAGGAAATGCATCCATCTATGTCTGAGTCGTCTTCTTCTTCTTCCATAGATGCCCTCAATCCATTTTGTTTTCTGAGTCTCTAAGTGATAAATGCGCGCAAAATGGCCAGATAAAACCCTCGAGTTTAATGGACCGACCGATATAGAAATTATTAAAGGAATAAAAGTTTTCTGATCATTCCACTCATTTATTATCTTAATTTCGCTCCTGAGGACACCACGGAATTTAATTATTAATGAGTGAGAGAGAGAGAGATAGAGAGAGAGAGAGAGAGTATATACATGGCATGGCTAAATTCCCTGCTTCTAGAATTTAGTTGGCTTCGACTCAATAAAACCTAAAATATCATTTTCAACTTCGCTTTTTCATTAAATTAAAGGTGATTTAAGTTGGATACAGCCAGATCCTACTTCCTGGTGTGCTTGGAACTGAGAATGGAACTGTAGATTCTGAAAACGCTAAGTTGCTAATGAAAATTTTATTTAAATGATTTTCCAGAAAGAAAGGGATTAAAAGGTATGATAACGAAAGTTGATCAAGACTGAGGCTTGGATGAAACCCCACCATATCTTCTAATCCTTTAAGAATATGACTGCAATGAAAATGGAATCTTAATGACATAGACATCACCTCTCGCCTTCATGATAGTCCTGAAGATGGCTTACAATGTAAGCCGAAATGTTGGCAGATAATTTTAAAAATACAAATTTTTTATATTTGTTTTCTTTGGATCTACCTTGACCGAACCCTAACAAAAAATATCTAATAATAATATCTACAGTCTAAAAAAAAAAACTCTACATTTGAAAAAATTCTTATATATATACTGAAACACTCATGGCTGTGATATATAGTAATCAAGAACAGGTGGGATAGAGAGTGCAGTGCGCACACAAAAAGAAAAAATCACAAGGTGTAAAATGTTCTGTGATCTCTTGTCCTTCTTCTCCTTCTCAACCAGTGAGGAACTGTTATTTTAGGTTCGATACAAGTCAGGGAATTCAACTGGAAGTAGTTCCTTTTCCACATCAAACATAGTTCTTATACAATTGTTTAACGCAGCAATTGCTTCGTAGTTTTGAGAACACACGTCTTTGGCGAAAAGACTATTTCCTTGGGTATTTTTACGCATATTCATATATGCACGCATATCCTGTCCTAAAATCTTTAAGAAGTTGATAGATCGTTGATCGTGTCATCGGGAGTTTTTGGAACATTGAGTTTTGAGAGAGTACTCTTTCAGTAAGTTATTTTGCAATAGTTTTAAGTTTTAAAAGAAATGTTATTAATTATCAATTACACTAATTGTTAATTTTGAAAATTATTTGTTAATATTGAAAAATTGTTAATACAGAATACTGAGTTTTAATTATTTTATTAAAGAAATCATCTTTTTAACAATTTTAATACTTCAACACAACAATTTAAGAATTTTATTTTAAATTTTTTATTATTTTATTTTATTTTTTCAGAATTTTAATGTAAGTTTTCAATTTTAGTTTTTGTCATATTTTATTTTTACTTACATATTTAATACACAATGGCAAACCCACCTAGTTAAGAGACAGTATAAGTACTAGTACTTAAGAAACAGATTACCTTCCTATAGATAGATAGATTCCTAAAAATTTCCGAAATATTAGTTAACAGATTTTATAATACAGTAGATGCAGAGGATCTCCATAACCTCATGATTTCAATTTGAACTAAGATTAAAGGCAAAGCAGCCAATTCCAATTCCACCCATTCCCTAGATGCAATTAAGAGAAAACTTACTAAATTTGTATACCAACAAACGAGACTGTAACACCCTCCACATAGAAATATGTTAATTGAAAGTCCCAATGAATCCCATTTTCATTTTTATGAGAGCCTAATAAAACTGCTTCTGCATACATCTTTAACCAAGAAGGTAATTTTGCAGAATGATTATGAAATACTGCAGAAATATTTCCCTCCGAGTCTTACTAAAAGGTTTAAGAGAACCAGTAGGCTCACTACTTAGAATGAGAAATCCTGACACTCTTGACCTGGACCAGTCAAGTATGTAATTACTAAATTGATTAGTTAACTAACGGCTATCAATTTAGTAATTACATACCCTCCCCAAAACTAATACAACTCCAGAAAAATTTACTCCAAATTACACCAAAGAGACCATTCTCAAAAAACCTTCAGAACTTAACAACTCCTAATCGACCAAATTAAAGTGGTTTAATCAATTTACACCAAGACAAAATTTGTATACTCCACAACAAAACTATCTCCAGAAGTCGAGGGAGACAAAATAGTACAACAAAGTCTCAAAGGTAATCAAACACTGACCAAAAGTGTTACCATCAATTCCCATGTCAATTACCTCCAATGACTGAGATTCCATTATACCAAGAGGCTCGAACATACTAACAATGCAAATTTCAACAACATGAATTTGAAATAACAGAACCAGAAAAAAAAAATAGAAACAGACAATTTTTAGAGGACACCAGCCTCGACTCAAACCAGTACACCTAATGAATTTAATTTATGAGAAAAATCACCTTCCATACATTATTTACTCTAAGTTAAATTTGAAAATCTTAATTGTCTACGTAGCTCTTGATCTTAAGTTAAACAAGAAATAGCAAATAAATATTTAAAAAATAAAATTATTAAAGACCCTGTCAAAATACAGCTTTGACATTCTGCTCATGGAAGATCGAATGGAAATACAGTACCTTGATTATTATTTCAAAATTATTTAAACTTAATGACCCTGAACATAAATTAACTAATTGAATTTCCATAATTATTTTGACATTCTTTAAGGTGTTTTTAGGTAAGAAAACTAAAAATTCTAATCTAAAAAATCCTAATTGTAACAATTAACCAAACAAGAAAAAACACTTAAAAAAACAAAACATGCACAATAAAATCCAAATCATACAAGCCCCAGTTCAAAATTCAAAAAATGGCAAAGCAATATTCTCATATTTAAAAATAGAACTAGAAATCCCTGAATCTTTGGTAAATGTAAAAAATTATAAAACTTTAATACTTAGGCCACCATCTTGCCAGTAACGGAATAGACCAGAGAGAAAACTGACAGTAATAGAAATATACCCCATACCCAAAAAAGCTAGAGAGTTAAAAGAATTCTTATGATAATTATGATACTACAGAAAATGTATAAAATATTATATTAAAATTACTAAACCCCTTACCAAAATGGGCACATAAATCACAATGCAGAATATTTTAATTATTGTTAAACACTATAATTAAATGACTGGGCATTGTTAAACCCAGACTTTTCAAAGAAATTCATATTTATATGAAGAAGAACACCCCATAGCTTATGCTAGCCGAACTTATTCATAGACTAATCTGGCAACAATTGAAGAATATTGCCTAGCCATCATTTGCAGAGTGAGACATTCTTTTATTTGGACAAAAAAAAAATCACAGTGACCATGCCCCTCCCAAATGGCTAGTTTCACTAGCCCCTCTAAATTAGTTCACTGGCGTTTAAAATTAAATTAATAAAATTTTGATATTGAACAAAAAATGGGAAAATTAAAAACCAATGCTACTTAAGAGTCCCTTTCGGAAGATATCAGTTATCTCATTGAGACTTAACACTCTTCAGGAGCAAACAGTTCCCAGAACCCTTATCTGTATTCGCACTCTCCTCAAGCTTTAAATCCCTCACTAGCTCCATCCAATTTATCAACTTTAGCAAAACCTGACATAGAAAACTCAAGACTTAGAAACAAACCAATCTTACACACTATACAATGACATAATTAATATTCCTATTCATGGACAACCAGTAAATTTTACTAAAAATCAAATATTATTATCATAGTCCAGCAAATAGAAAAAGAGTAAATTTATTTGGAATTAATAACAGAAATGTTATACAATATCAATTATATCTAGAACAAATATGGTTAAAGACATAATAAATTTTATTAAAGAAACGATAGACCCAAATCTATCTTATCATCTTTTCCAGGTAGATGATTTTGATGAAGAATTCTGTACAATAGTTATTCATTATTTCAAACATTTCCTCAAATGTAATAAGAAACTAATTGGTGTCGAGGAAGATATATAAGAAATAATTACAAATTACCATATAAGAAAAACAAATCAATGTGGAATTGAGGAAATTTATAGAAAAATTAAACAAAATTATTATTGGGCTTGAATGAAAATTTTAACCCAAAATTTTATAATTAAATGTGAAATATGCTTTCAAACAAAATATGAAGGAAAACCCTTCAAACTTGCCTATAACACAACTCCAAGTCTGACAAGACCATTCCAAATTTTGGTTATTCATGCATTATGTTTGAATGCTTATTCACCACTCTAAATGTTTTACTATAATTGATGCATTCTCAAAATATAAGCATAAGCTTACAAATTAAAATCTGCTCAAAGAATAGAAGTTGGGGCCCTACATCGAATAACTTGTGACAATGAAAACTAATTTCCATTATTTAATCTAATGGATTCCATTAGTTAATCTCAATTTACAGAAAATTAATGTACTAAACAATCATGATTTAATTTATACTAAAGTAACGTATGCTATTTTGGCCTAAAATGAAATAAAAGTGAAACAATACATTCCACTATAGGACTAACACCTTTTGAAATTATAAACAGACATTTAAAGAAAGATATAGATAGCCGTAGGGAAAAACTAATGTAACTGTATCATCTAGTAAACAAAACAAATATTTTGGCAAAAGAAATTTGCATTCACTTGAGAAAGTGAATATCAAAAGGACTGAGAAACCAATACAATTACCTTTACCAATGAAAGAATTTCTACAAAATAAGCAAAACTAAAAAAAAAGAAGTTATACACCCAACTCAAAAATACATCAATCATACATATAAAGCCCAAGAGATATTACCCAAAATAATACACAAAACATAGCCATCCCAGGTTCATCAAATACACAAAACACAAGTCTCATGTACAAATTAGATTTGTTCTAATACTTATTAGATTCAGACTAAAACCAATTTTAATTACTTTACAAAGTTTTAATTTTATAACTCTAGTTTAAGTCATAAAAAAATTTATATAATAAAAAAAAATTTATACTTAAGAAATATGAATAACATGGAATATGTTGCATCATCAATTTAAAAAATAAAAATTTCATGTAACATTTAACAATTATATTAAAATATTTAGCAATGATGGACACATTGCGATGAAAAAATAAAATTAATTAACGAATGAATAAATGGATAAATAAAACTACCAAATATATAATTGGCACAAACAAATAAATAATTTAAATAATTTTAAATTAATTATTACAAAATAACAAATATAACTTTATGTAACATAGAAGATAATGTTAATAATATTAAAATTCATAGTGTAAATAATAAAATAAGCAAACATGGATTAATTATTGGTTTAAGCTCAATATTAAAGAAAATTTCAGAAAATTTAGATAGTAATAATAATAATAATAATGAAATAGTGAAAGATGTGAAATTTATTTAAATAGTCTTAGATGATTTTAGTTGGGGTTCGGTCAAGGTAGATCCAAAAAACACAAATTTAAAAAATGTANTTTTTTAAATTTGCATTTTTTTTTTTTGGATCAACCTTGATCGAACCCCAACTAAAATCATCTAATAATTTAATTTATTGTGTATAATTATTACCGAGTTTGACAATAACGAACTCAAATAACGGTTTTGCTTTAACAAGACCAAATATCAAAAGTTTTTTGCCCATAAACAGATGGTCAAACCACCTTGTTTGATTCATAAATATCTTCTTCGTAATTTCTTTTCGTAAAATGTTTTAGACTATTATATATGTTCACGTAGGCTTCGACGGTCGTCAGATGTATTTACCGTTTCTTCTTCCGGGTTGGACCGTGTCAAGTTGTTGATATTTGCCGAGCTTTCGCACATCATGTGATGGCTTCTTCAGGACTGAAAGCTTGGCGAATATCAACAACTTGACAGAACCCGGAAGAAGAAATGGTAAATACATCTGACGACCGTCGAAGCCTACCTGAATATATTTTATATTACATATAAACATTAAGAGACAGCAGAGCATTTGTTGGGGTTCCGTCAAGGTTGAGAACTCCAACAACAAATTAGATTAATTAATTAATTAGATTAATCCAACAACCCGTCAATGAACCCCAACAAATTATCTACTAATAATTACTCTCTATATTGAATGTAATTCAAGATATAGTAACTTCTTTAACCTTTTGTAAATTGAAAATTTTTCCTCTCAGTATTATGTCAACTTATGACTTGTTTCAGGAACTTAAGATAGAAAATCATATTAATTCATTAGCTTTTAGCATAGAATATGCAATTTTTCTACTAAAATAAATTGTAGTCTAGATATAGATAGAAATATTTATACCATTAAATAACCTATATATTCAAAATATATTTATAAACTATATAATATGTTTCCTATCCCTAAATTTCTTGTAAATCATTACTTATCCATCATTGCTAACTTTAATTTTATTTTAAAATCAAACCATATAATTAAGCATTTAGATTATAATTGAAAAAGATTGAGTACTTCCACTGCCGAAGCAGCTACATAACTCCTCACTTCAGTAGATGTGAAGGAAATCGTCAGCTAACATCAATATACAGATTGCCAATTTACAGATCTCGAAATATCATCAAGTTTCATCGACCCATTACCCACAGAAACCAATACATTGCTGTAATGCCTCATGCTACGCAAATAAAAATCAAGCAATATCCAAACAACCAACACCTTAGAAATTTAACTCATCAACCTAGAAAAAGGCGAAAATCTACTCTTCCAAAATATCTCTTATAATTTTAACATCTGGTTATGAAAAACCAACTTTTGTTTATATTTAAATTTTAATTCAATTTTTTCTAAACAAAAATAATTTTCTGTTAATTTAAGAGATAAAGCTTACATAATTTTACACACAACTTTGTTAATCCTCTCAATGATAATGATCAAATTTAATTTATAGAATATTGTCGTATTAATTGTTGTTGATGATGATTTTGTCTATGATATAATTCTGTTCTTAGTGCCTGATGATGGTGTGTTGACAATAAAATAAATTAAAACAGGAAAGACAACTTCTATATCATCCCTTAAGTGATCAATATTCCTGTAATCTCCAGAAAAAAAAGAAGTAATATTTTATTTTTACAACACTATCGATACATTTATATGTGTCAGTACTTTATAGTTGATTTAATTTTTCATATTTGTATAGTTAAAAAGGTTTAGATTAATCTGAAAATATTTTTCTGTAGGACCATTTTGGACAGATACACAAATACCCACATATGCATGTATGAGATTATGTCTAGTGGGTTGGATCAGAGAATAAATTGAAATATCTGTCAAAATAACAAAAATTTGATTCTACATCACAGTTTTTCTAATAATTCAATATGCATAGAATCCAAAAATATTTAAAATGGATATATATATATATATATATATATATATATATATATATATAGAGAGAGAGAGAGANNNNATATATATATTTTTTTTTTTTTCTCTTAATTTTCTAACCATACTAAATACACATCAACAAATAATCGTTACCCAAGCTGAAGGCGGCAGTAAAACGGTTAGTATGTACAGGAATAATTACTTGGACTAAATTACACTTTACTTACAGAATTTAACATATCCCCTCATTGCTAATAGGGGATAATGAACCTTAATAACACATTCATGCCCAAATTTAATGGCCATATATTAGCAGCACACAAATTGACAACAAAACCACATATCCGATTACTGCCAAGCTCCTAATACTAAACAATCCCTAAAATACCCTAGAAACTCCTCGAAAAATCCCGAGCGGCCTATCATTCTCAAAACAAGAAAACTCCTATCCCTACTGTCACCAAGTTATGACAAAAAAAAAAGTAACTTTTACTACTCTCCCCACAATTCTGAATGCCGAGGTCCTATTCACCTATGTCCCCATTGAAAAAAGCACCAAATATAGTTACAAAGAACTGGTACATATCTGAATCAACGCAACTTGACTCTTCTCACTCTCACTTAGCTGAAACCTAGTATCTTAAAATCATCATCCTGGAAACATTTTCGGGACTAGTCTGACCCCAGACTGTTCAATATCACAGTCAACCATTTGAAACAAATCTTCCACCTTTTCCTACAAACATTTTTTTATTATAAAATATATTGAAGACCTATTTCTGATCCTCAAACCAAATAAAATTTGAAGGATTTGAAACAGCTCACTTTAATTTTTGTCCGCACATAAGCAAATTATTCATTGGTTAAAACTAGTTTTTTCAGTTTTAAATTGCGTTCTAAAATGTGAAATACAGAGTCTGTTGAAAATTTCCACTCATAGAACGTTCTGTTAGTTAGTCACAAATTTTTATTCTTCAATAATTAAAGACAGAGCAAATATTATAGGAAGTGTTGCAGACATCACAAGTCTGCCTTTAGTCTCACCCCAGTCCTGGAGGGAGGTTGTGGGCAGGGATCAGCTGGAGGCGGGAGCCCTCGTCCCGCTGTCCCGACCGCCTGTCTCCATAACCTGGGCTTCCTGCTACTGCTTCAGAGTGAAGTCAAGCGCCTAGCTCATGTCGTCCCCAGTGAACAGCTAAGCAACTTGCCAACTATATATAGAACAAATGTAAAGCTATCGAGCAATTTGTATGCACTTGTAGTGAAACAAACCACAAAATCTACATTGAAAAACAAAATATTTTCAAGAACACATGTAAGAAGAGCAAAACTTTACGGCATGGGAATCTTTCATTTTTGAAACTACTGCTCAAGACACCCGGAACAAAACTTCTTTAAGGTTCCTTTTTTTACCAGAATCAAATTAGTTCTAAAAAGCAAGTCTAACGCGATGCAACACTTAAAAAACAGCTTTATAGACAACTTGAACTATCTCCTTCTTCGGCAGTACCTCAATTTCAGAACCATTCCAAATGTCGGAACTAGATGCTGATTAAAAATATAATAACCAAACGCTCTAGGCTGAAATAATTTTCTTTATTTATTTCAGCCTAGAGCGTTTCAAGTTTATTATTCATAATAAATGGATTTCATTTATCCATTTATAGAGCCTTATCCAAGGCTCTTGGATGAAATAATTTTCACAATGCAAAAAATCCAATTCGTAAACGTTAACGTAACCTACAAGATTCGACGTATCACCCATAATTCTACTACAATAAACACTGAACAGAGAAAAGTTCTATTTAAAAAATAATCAGAATGACACGAAAAACAATAAAACACTTATGCTCTTGCTAAATACTATTACTAAACAAGTTTTATTTTGACAAATATAATATATGTACAGTTTCTTCTTCCAGGTTGGACCGTGTCAAGTTATCTTCAGGGCTGAATAGAGAATGAGAGCTGTTTTCAAATCTAGGGGTACTTATACCCGTCGTGGTCCGGTCCTTGGGCAAAGCCTGCCTTCCCATTGGTTGATCCTGTCTTCTGGTGGCTGGTCTCCGGAGTAGTCAGGTGGCTGGTGACTGATTGGTTGGATCTCTTGTCGATTAGCCCTGGTTTCCAGTTTTGCTGAGTCTGTATCCGTCTTCCCTGTTGATATTTTTCGTAATTTTCGTTATTTCGATGGCTTCTCTGATGGTCCGTCTATAGTATTGACTAATAGTATAAAGTATATAATAGTATAGCAAATAAAACTTTTAATGAAAAAATACGTCACACAGGAACTTCGTAAACTAGACGGATTTCTCACGATTCTGTGATATAAGCGAAAACGAGAGTAAATGAGGCTTATAGTGATCAGCCACCGTAGTGATATTAGTAATTATCTTTATTATTAATTAAATTAGTAATTATCTTCAGTATTAACTTTTAAGCATGTAATAGAGCATACATGTTAGAAAATTTAATTTTGCACCTATAATGTTCCATTGACTTATTCGTAACTAAAAAAAAAAGAAAGGAATATATTAATATTATAAAAAGGAGAGTTTGTTGACCGTAGATATTATTCTAAGATGATTTTAGTTGGGGTTTGGTCAAGGTAGATCTGGATAGTGTTGTAAGTTGATGTGAACGATTTCAGACAAAATACGTTTGTGTTGATAGAACCGTTCACAATCAACTTACAACACTATCCAGTTAACGACAGAACAGACATAGAACAAATTTCCTCAACTTATTCTAACATTTTCAACATTCTAAAAACCATCAGCCCTCCTTCTAAATAAACCTGTCAAACATTTTGCTCAGTTCCAAAGTCACTTATTCCCAATAATACCCTTCCCTTTTTTTCCTTTGTCCTTTTATTGCCCTCTCTTGTAACAGGCCGCTTTCCATTTACACCTTCCGTCTAGTACCTGCTACCCCCACTCCTTTTACCTTCCGCTCTGTGAAAAAGTAAAATTTATATAGTTCAGTCATGGAAATGTGAACTTAGGGACAGGACGTCCTCTCACATCTTCATGATAGGTAGGTGTGGCAAATTACTGCTTTAATGATATTTCAATTTTTTTCTTGTCAATAAGCTGTTTGTGTGCATGTTTTTTTCAAATTGGTTCTTTTTCAAATTGTTCTTCATAAACTTTAAATTTTTTTACATAGCTTTCTACATTCATACTCTTGATATCACATTATATTATAATTCTCTATTATACTAATTTCAATTATTATTGTATTCACATTGTATTTCTACAGCCCTGAAGATGGCTTACAATGTAAGCCGAAACGTTGGCAGATAATCCTTTATTAAAAAATACATTTTTTTTTAAATTTGTGTTTTTTGCATCTACCTTGACCGAACCCCAACTAAAATCATCTTAGATTAATATTATAAATTTTGGTCTTCTCCTAAGCCCCCTCATCTGATTTAAATAAAAATAAAATCATTCAACAGTTTGCAATAAAAAACCTTAATATATAATTTTGTATTATTATTTTAAAATTTTTAGATTAAATATTTATTGTACTGTATTTTTATCTTCTTAAATGCAGATCAGTGAAGGTCAGTTAAAACTTCTCAAGTTTTCAACTTTTCAGTCATGTCACAATACCATCATGAATAGCTTAATTTTTCAATTGTTAATCTGCCATTATTTCACATTCATATTTTTTTAATTAAAAAAAAAAAATTTTTTCTAAAGAAACGTCACTTCAAATAGTTCCAGCTGACAGGATCGTTGTGAATTAGAACATATATTTGAGGTACAAATGATGAATGAAGCTAAATCAATGCCCACATAAAAAAAGTAGTTTTCGACACATCTATTACTATGATAAAACTTGAAGGCAATAATTTTAAGCCTATTGAAAGTTATGACTAGTTTAATATATAACCATGATATATTAAAGTAGTCAAAGCCTTCAGAGGAATTAAATAAAGTTCATGTGTGTAAAGAAAAAGTTTTTCTTTTTTTCCGAAAAAACAGCCCATTTAAAAAGTCCTGTCGTTTTCATCAGAGAAGATTAAAATAAATAAATAATTACTAATAAATACATTCTTTTGTCCAAACATTAGCTGTAACGAACAATAACTTTTCTCTAACGTAGTGGAAAATCCCAAATCAGCTGATTTTTACTGATGAAACCTACCTTAATGTCGATAGTAGCCTTTCTCGGTAGTCAAAAAATTCCTGTTTGATATATATAGTAATAAAGAATAGGTGGGATAGAGAGTGCAGTGCACACACAAAAAGAAAAAAATCACAAGGAGTAAAATTTTCGGGGATCACTCGCCCTTCGTCGTTGAGGAGTGAGTAGTCTTTCTTCACTCCTCACCGAAATTGCATAAAAGATGCAACCAGTTGAATTCAATTTTTCAAAACATTACCAAGTGCAATGTTAAATAATGTTGCACACAAAGCATCCCCTTGCCTAAATCGGCTCGATATAATAGCTACTTTTGTATTGCTATTATTCATTGTCAATTACAATAACCTTATTCATTTTTGTGGATTTCGGAACTCATTTAAGGTATTTATTAATTTGCTTCTTATTACTATCGAAAGCTTGCCGATAATCTATGAGCAACATATACAGATTAATCTAATCAACCAGGCTTTTTTCTTAAGCTGCTTGATTACAAAAACTGAGTCAGTTGTTCCTTCCTCCCTCCTTCCTATATGAACACTGGCTTTCCTTCGGGATTTTTTCAGCAAATATTTTGAGCAAAGAGGATGTTTCAGAATATTTGATAGGATACAGCTAAAAGAGAAATCCCTCTGTGATTTTTGTATTGTAGTTTATCTCTTTTTTATTAATCGGGCATATCAGGCTTGTGTACCATTCTTGAGGCGTAACTTTACTATTCTAAACATCCCACAACAGCAAACATAAGTGCAAATGGTGAGTTTTTTGACCGTAAAGATTAATAGTAGATGTTGGGGTTCGGTCAAGGTAGATCCAAAAAAAGTGTATTTTTAAATTATTATTAAGGCGAGAGGGGATGTAGTGTCACCAAGATCCCATTTTCATGACTTTTTAAGATCCCCTGTCATGAAAATTTGTTTGAACATCTAATGGTAAATAAATGTGATTCAGAATTGTTTCTTCTCCTCTCTGTGTTTAAAGAATTCTGCAACCAGCATACGAGTATCATCCCCAGGTGCTTGGTTATTTTTTAATTTTTCAATCACCCCAGCCACCTCTTCTTTTGACAATGGTTCCAGATCAGTTAGTAAAGCAATTTTTGACTGAAAACACAGACTCAACTCATACTATTTACATTTACTGCTCCAAAAAATTTTCATCTCATTTATTGCTCTCAATTCCTTAATCTATGCTGTTTTTCTTTCCATGAAAGTCCATTCCTTATTACAAATAACATTCTTTGCTTTTTTCTTACTTTCTCAGTACGCCACAGAGGATTGTCTTGTAGAGTGTTGCAACACTGCCACCCAACACAGATTTCTCTCCCTTATTCTCCAAACTATTAGATCCTATTTACTGATGTTCTCAATTTCTTACAATTTTAAGGTCTTTCAGCTTTTCAGTCTCCCATATCTTCCTACAGTGCTACTGAGCTTTTATTATTGCAGGAAGATGTCTGTGCTTCAGTTAAACAATATAATGATCTGAGTCAGTTTGGCACTCTTGCTGCTCTGACATGTATAATTAATGTTGCATGCCTTTTATGAACAAATACATGTACAATTTGTGTTACTGCTTTGTTTGGGGATTTCCATATTTTTAAAAGGATATTTTTACGCTAGAAAGAGTGCTTCTTATAATAATATTATTCGCTTCTGAGAACCGACCAAGATTTCTATTATTATTTGGCTCATTATGAAGTGTGAATTGACCAGATTCTGATTAAGCCAAGCTTAATTTTCCTATTTGTGAATTCATATCACAACAATTTTCATATCATAACATGGAGTTATCAAAAATGTCTTTTCGAGATCTTAAAAGTCTAGTTTTTGGATTATGTAGTCTTTTATGCATCTGGCCTTGCCAAGGGAAGGATACATCTGTTATTGTCAGAAAATCTCAAACCGTAATGAAAAAATCACTATATCTATCAGATTAAACAGAATTCACAGTTAAGTATTACACTGAGCAGTGCCACTGAGTTCATAAAAAAACTGTGAACAAAATCAAGAATGAAAACCTAGTTCCCTAATTACAGTCCAGGAATTTCTAAAACATGGCCAAGCAGTGAATAAAACTTTAGAAAATATTAAATTTGACATATATTCTATTTTAGTAAAGAATACTTCTACTTGTGAAAATATATTTTCTTAATATTCTATTAAAATTATTTTTGTATTGTATTGTTGTTCTTCCTTTGTATATGAATATTTTTTCCAATATAACTTCTGCTGTACAATTTCTATGCAGAAGAAAAATATAAAAAAATGCTAGGTATGAAAAATTCAGAAATTCAAATGGAAAGGGAGAAGAGATAAACAAGATACTGATAAGTGAAATTCCTTTCATAAAATAGATCTTGCATAATAAGCTGTTCAATATTCTAAGGTGTGTCTCTCACAACTTAGTTACATATTTATTTGTTACTTTTGTTTAAATTATAATTCTTGACTTAAGTTTTAACCATTGACAATGATGGAATATAGTTTAGAAACAATTAGCATTTATGCACTTTAACCCTTTATTATTTATTGCTGAAATTTATGTATGTTTCAATTATTGTTATTGTTTGAAGATATATATTAGAATAAATTATTTGTTACTAAAAAATCATTTATATATAAGGTTAAATTGTATTATACTTAAATAATTGCAGTAGCTAGTGAGGATGGTGAGCTCTAAAGTAGCTGGAAGCATTTGAGCATTTAAAGANATAACATAATTAAAGTAATGTTTTTTATTCACAAATAATTTTTTTTTAATACATAAAGCCCAGTATAATTTGTTCTTCTTTATTGAAAGAATTTATTTAGTTTTCTATTGAGAAAACTGTGTGGTGCTTATCTAATACTTTATTATTGTGATTTCTTGTCATGTAAAATGAGCATCCCCATCATTCCTAAATAAATACGTTTTCAGTGTCATATTTAATAACCTTAATCATAAATTAAGAAGGTATGGAAAGAGACCCCCGCCAAAAAAAAAGAAAGCTGCTTACTATGAAATGCCCAGTCTTACAAAAATAACTAAGCCAAAATGGACTTATGCAGAATAAAAAAAAATGAAAACAATTATATATGTTTTCCTCTGGAGACTAATTCCATATTTTAGTAAAACAAAAATATTAAAGTTAAAGAATAATTTATCAAGCAAGTTCATGTACAATTTTTTTTTTAAATTAGTACAATTTAAAAAAAAAATTGTACATGAACTTGCTTGATAAATTATTCTTTAACTTTAATATTTTTGTTTTACTAAAATATGGAATTAGTCTCCAGAGGAAAACATATATAATTGTTTTCATTTTTTTTTATTCTGCATAAGTCCATTTTGGCTTAGTTATTTTTGTAAGACTGGGCATTTCATAGTAAGCAGCTTTCTTTTTTTTTGGCGGGGGTCTCTTTCCATACCTTCTTAATTTATGATTAAGGTTATTAAATATGACACTGAAAACGTATTTATTTAGGAATGATGGGGATGCTCATTTTACATGACAAGAAATCACAATAATAAAGTATTAGATAAGCACCACACAGTTTTCTCAATAGAAAACTAAATAAATTCTTTCAATAAAGAAGAACAAATTATACTGGGCTTTATGTATTAAAAAAAAATTATTTGTGAATAAAAAACATTACTTTAATTATGTTATGAATTATTGAATGAATAAGATTTATATATATACAAATATATNGTTGGGGTTCTGTCAAGGTAGATCCAAAAAATATAATTTTTAAAAAATATGTATTTTTTAATTATCAGCCAATAGGCTTATATTGTAAGCCATCTTCAGGGCTGTTGAAATATAAATAAAAAAATTAAATGATTTATATTATTATTACATAGAATTGCCATAACTAAAAGTAATGTGATATCAAATATAGTAGAAAAAAAAATTAATAACTGTGTAGAAAAATTCACCACACCTACCTATCATGAAGGCTCTTTGAGATGGAAGGGTGGGGGACATGAGGCAGTAGGTACAAAGGTAGAGCGCCCTGGATCAAAGGGGGCAATACCAGGAAAAAAGTAGGAATTAATGGGGATAAGTAGCCTAAGGAACTAGGAGAAAAGTTAAACAGGTTTATTTTGGAGGAGGGTTAATGGTTCTTTCTTTGCATTCTACAAGAATTACCTTTAAACATTTCTGTCTTACCTCCACAAATTCAAAATCACATTAGGAAATCACAAATTATAAAATTAAAAAAAAAATTTAATTTGCTGATTTATTTTATACAAATGGCAACATCTAATAATTATAAAATATGCCATTACAAAGTGTAATTCTTATAACTATACATCCTTTTTTCCATAGAAAACACAAGTGATCAATTTACAAACAGTACAACTAAAATATAAAAATATAACAGAGAGATTAGTAATACTTAAATGAAAGACAACAGCTAATTCTTAAAAATATTTACAATTTACAAAAAAAGTGGAAAAGATATTGAAAAATAATATGTATAGAAATAGCATGAATATAATAAATAAACATTCACTTCTTTGATGCTTTCATTTCCTTGACAACTTTTAAGTATGGTGGAGGGTAATGTTGAGCAGGATGGGGAGCCTTAACAAGGTATTCGCCAAGGTAGATGGGAGGAACCACGTGAATTTTTCGAGCAGCGATGCTGGTTAGAGGCACACCCATTGCGTGTAGTTCATGCTCCCATATTATGTAGTTTGCTAACAGGATCTCACTGGAATAACCAGAGCTTATATTAACTAACAGCTGATTTGGAGTGTCTTCACCGAAAGTTCCCATCTATATTTCATAAATAAATATTCGACTGAATTTATTGCAATTCTTCCAAATAAATGTTTCTGAGTTAAATGCAGGAAACAATTTCTTTTTTTTTTATATGTATAACTTAATGCAAAAATAATAGAAAAACAAATCATAATTTTTTTTTTACAGTAGTTATTTATAAATTATAATTACTTATCTTTCTTTAGAAAGAAATTACTAGCTTCAAAATAGATTAATTTAAATAAGTAATTAAATTAATTTACTAAGTATAATACTTTGGCTAATGGCTAATCAAGTGAAGTGAGCATAACTACATTGGATTGTTAACTTTAATCATGAAGGTGGGAGGTGAGTCATCAAAATGGAGAAATCTGCATCACTAAGATACTAAAAAAGAATAGATAATGAGGAAAAGAACGTATGTAAATAACAGTGAATATGAAAAAAGATAATAGAATATACAATAAATTTAAAAGTATAAAATATATAAAACCTTATAATCTAAACCAAATTGTTATTAGTCACACTCATTTATATACTTTATAAGTTACATAAAAGAAAATCAGCCATTACGACCTACAATGTTTGCCTAGAATAGCCAAGCAAATACATCATCTAAATATTCCTTAAAACAATTGGAGAAATTATTTTTGCAAATAAAGCCTTTTGATATTATGAACACAGGAGTTTTTGTAAATTATATCGGAATACATTTAATTATGTATAGAGTTTTATTACCTGCGAGGAAGACTGGTAGCACCACCTGCTTCAAGAAGTCGCCTAAACTGAGACTCTTTATTCTCTGATGTAAAGAGCGTGACACGCATATCTCGAAAAGGTGCTGCTGAACCCATGTCCCGCCTTTTCAGTCTCCACCTAATAAAGCAATGGCTTGAAATGATAAATTTGACTTCTATTATTTCCATTATATTAATATGATAATGAAAAATGTATCTTAATTTACTTCTGTAGAGAGCACAAGAACTACTACAGGAATTTCTGCAGATTTAGTATTACTATATGATTATAATATTTTAAAAACCAGCAAGATTAAATTTCAAATTACTGTTTTTGAGAATTATTGCACAATGTTCTTCAAATTATTTCCACAGAAGCTCAGCCAGAAAGATATGCTTTCAATATTGTTACCTGAATCTTAAAGAGTAAACTTGCACAAAAATCAAGTCTATTTACAAGTAAACCTTGAGGCAAAATTTTATAAATATTATTTAATTTGTGGTATTTAATCCCACGTAATTTTAGATAATTTTTAGTGCAAGGGAACAGAATAAAAAATCCTGGCTGGGACAGTTAGATTTTTTATTCTGTTCCCTTGCACTAAAAATTATCTTGAGGCAAAATAATGAATGAAGTACTTTATAAACTATATTATATAGATATATACTCCTCAAAGATTCCATAAAATATTTCTGTTATTATACATTTGTTTTAAAATTCTTAAAACAAATATATAATAAAAAAGAAAAACTAGTGATATATCTTATAAGTGACAAATATATATATATATTTGTCACTTATAAGATATATCACTAGTTTTTCTTTTTTATTATATATTTGTTTTAAGAATTTTAAAACAAATGTATAATAACAGAAATATTTTATGGAATCTTTGAGGAGTATATATCTATATAATATAGTTTATAAAGTACTTCATTCATTATTTTGCCTCAAGATAATTTTTAGTGCAAGGGAACAGAATAAAAAATCTAACTGTCCCAGCCAGGATTTTTTATTCTGTTCCCTTGCACTAAAAATTATCTAAAATTACGTGGGATTAAATACCACAAATTAAATAATATTTATAAAATTTTGCCTCAAGGTTTACTTGTAAATAGACTTGATTTTTGTGCAAGTTTACTCTTTAAGATTCAGGTAACAATATTGAAAGCATATCTTTCTGGCTGAGCTTCTGTGGAAATAATTTGAAGAACATTGTGCAATAATTCTCAAAAACAGTAATTTGAAATTTAATCTTGCTGGTTTTTAAAATATTATAATCATATAGTAATACTAAATCTGCAGAAATTCCTGTAGTAGTTCTTGTGCTCTCTACAGAAGTAAATTAAGATACATTTTTNATTACATAAAATATGATTGAAAATTAAATAAATTATCCGAAAAATGTGAATTAAATAATAATCTCCTTGATATAAGGTGATACATAGTATACAACAAAAACTATAAAAAAAACCTAGTTGGTCAGAATACAAATGCAGTTGAATACAGACAGTGACAGTGAGTATATGTATTCGGCCACGAGTATGGATAATGTCCGAAAGTGCTCGCCAACAGAAGATGGTTTGCAGAAACCAATGAAGACGGATAATAGAAGGTATGATAGTTATATATTCATTNTTTTAAATATTAAAATTAAAGGTCTTAAGTGGCCAAAAGGGAGATTATTCATAATTTTTTCTACTGGTTTGAACCGTCTCATTTTATTTTTAACAATCAAGCTTTCGCTCATTATGCTCTGAGCTTCTTCAGAGTTACAATAGAAACATTTTTATAGAAAATAAGATATTGACTCAGATCGTGGAAGTCTCTGAGAAAAATCACAAATTAGACATCTTTTCTTTTTTTTTTTATTATCTGCTTTCTCAGATCTTTTTTTTATCGTGATATTTTACTTTCTTCAAGCAAAAAATTAGTGTCTATAATGACATAAAAAGAAATTGTAACTCAAAACTTGTAAATATATTTAATTTTGTCATCAATTATCAAATTAAGTAATTTAAATGGCTTTGTAGATGTCATGTATACATTGTTTGTTTCATTAATAGCTTTAGTTTCCTTTTAATAATATTTTTAATATTGTAGTTTTTTTTTCTTCACAATCAGCTTATATTATTAATGACTGTAGAAATTATTTAAAGGCAATTTTAATTAACCTTTTAGATATAGTTTCAAAATAAATTATAAGTATGTAAATTTAAAAGATGTGGGACTAGCAAGATATTCTCAAACTGACATATACATTATATGGAATTAAAATAAAGAATATTTATTTAATTAATTTTAATGAAGATGACATTTTGAATTTCAACAGGTTCAAAAATATATTTCTGAGAGAGAGAAGAGATATTAATATTGTTAACTAATACTATTATGAAAATAGCAGTTGTTTTTTATAAATGAATAGTTACTTATGGCCAACTAATTTCTCTTAGTAGAAAGGAAAAATATTATCAATTAGAAAAAAAAATGGAAATCTTATATAGAGGTGCAAAACTTTTATTAATATCAAAATTCCATAAAATTAGTGAAAAATAAAACCATTTATTTTCAAAAAACAGAAAAAAACATTTAGAGTACACAAAATATGTGGAAGAATAAATGAGAAATTAGAGCAAGAAATTTAAAATAAATTATAGCATATTTATTGGCACTACTAGGTTTCATTGCCAAAACCACTCTAGCAAAATTTAACTTTTTCTCTTGTGGATTCTTTCTTACAATTATATTAATATTCACTTAATATATTTTTACCTAAATTTAAAAATTTTTAAATAGTTTTGTATCGATGCAATGGTGAGCAAAAATTGTAGGCATACTATTTTATACTACAACATTACATACTCTTCATTATAGTTTTTTTTTAATGGAATGTTTCATTCATTGTAAGTGGGCACATCTAAATATTTTATTACTATATGCTCAGGTTTCTTAAAAGAGTACAATCTGACTATATGTTCAGGAAATTATATCAATAGCATACAGTACAATTCAATTTCAAAGAATACCACTCCATTCTACTCCAAGCAGGTTCGCAACTTAAATGAATGTGTATGCTATTGATAAGAGCCTTCTGTGGGATGGTAACATGTCTGCTGAATGTTGACATTGATAACCAAAACATTTATGAAGACAAGAACAAAGGATTTTCTTACTACTCTGTTTGACTTGGTTAAATAAGATACAGTAGGTGACAATATCAATATTGGGAACATTAAAGAGTGGTTGAACTGTGACACTAATGAGCTAGGATTCAAACAATTGACTGATGAAAACTAGCTAACAAAGTAAAATGGAAAAAATAAGAGCAAAGTAAAAGTGAAGAAGACAAGGAGACATCATATGAAACGACTTCGATGGTGACAGGCTGCTGCAGTATTTAGTGGAGCAAGATGACACAATTTGCTGAAAAACTGATGCCAACAAAATTGCAGTAAGATTTAAAAAAAAAAAAAAAATTATATATATAATCTGAAGAATTCATATGAACAATGAGATACATAGTTTAAGTTTTTACTAAATTAATTAATTAATCAACTTAGTCTTAATCATAAGTACATCTTTTTTTTTTTATTGGCTTTAGTAGGAAATATTTTCACAGTTAGTACACTGTTTTGTTTTATGAACAATAAAATCAATCAAGCTACAGATTTTTTTTTTTACTTCATTTGCCTTTTTTAAGGTTTATAAGTTGTATATACAATCATCGCAAAACATGGATTTGTTGCCTCCTCTGTAGCAACTGGAAAATCCGTTTGATTGCAACTAGCCATTGCTTATGGGTACCCGGATTTCTCCAGTAAACCCATTTTTCATCAAAGGTGACAATCTTCTGGTAAAATCTGAAAGGATTTTTCAATAAATTTTCACATATTTCTAATCTCTCAACTGATTGCTGAAGAGTAAGTTCATGAGGGGCCAGTCTAATGCTCTTTTTCACCTCCACCATAGAGAGTAGATAGTGATTAACAGTATCTTTAGACACACTACATCCTGGCCATACAAAGCCTGTATGGATTTGACTCAACAGCTTCCAGCAGAACATCATCAATATCTATTGATGGTCATCCGGAGCCCTTCTTCCTTTTCAACTTTCATATTTAATAATTTTACGAGTTGCTTCAGCTGGGGTAAAAATTTTTTTCTAGAAAGGCTTTAAAATTACAAAAAGTTTGTAAGACACAGTCATGTTTATTATTTGAAACAAAAAACTAAACTTAAGACTATTTCTGACGAGGTCAATAGGATTTTAACAAGCATAGAGAATGCTTTAGAGGGATTATTAAGTATTGGTAAGTATTAAATTCCATATAAAAACATTTCATGAAAAAATAAAAAAATTTTAAATAGAAAACCCACAATCAAAAAATTTGCTCCTTGATACACCTCGCACCCTGCAACCACAAGTTGATACAATTGCAACTGCAATTGGGGTAACCAATAAAATTATACATAATATTATGTTATTTAATATTCTTTGTGGATTTAAAAATCTATTAAGTAACATCATTAATTGTCATATTAAGAGATATTTGATTTCCTAGTATTTTATATTAATTAACATTTTATTAATTAAGTTATTGATCTTATTATATTTGTTTTTATATGAGAAGTATTTGTGTAATTCATAAGTAATTTATGATATTTTATCTTTTGTTAAAACTGCAGAAGGAGATAGCATGTTTCTTTCCTCACTTGAGTCTCAGGCATTCTTANTATTTATATTGCCTCTATGTAAAAAAAGATAATTCTAAGAACTCTATATAAAAAAAATAAACAAAAATTTCTAATTTCAAAACCCTAATTATACCAACATTGACCAAAATACTTTTGACAAGACAATAAAACCCTGGTCAATTCATATTATTCAAGCCCTGGTCTTAAATTTAAAACACGACAATGCCATATTTCTATATTTAGAAATAGGAGATTTGAAATCCCTAAATCTTTAATAAATTTAAAAAATAGTAGAACTTTAATCACTGTCCTAAATTGAAATGAAACCAGTTCCACACCAAAATTTAGAAAAAACCCTATAAAATTTCAGTAGAATCCTATACTATTAAAAAGGAAAAATATGATCCAATTGTAAATACAAGTTATTATAATAATAACAAAATAAATTTTGATCTCACATAACTCAGAACAGTATACATGAAAACAGAAGAAATGGAACAAATCACAAACTTGGTAAAACAGTACTCAGAGTAAATTTCAGATGGAGGACCAACCTCTGACTTTCTCTAATCATATATATAAAACACGAAATCAGGACAAAAGATGAACTTTAGTTAACTTAACTTAACCTGCAGCGCTAACCAACCCAAACAGATCTCATGAGCTATCTTGGTACCTCGAATTTTTTATGTATTTATTTTTTAATTGCAATTTGAGCATTCTCAGTAATGAAAAATTATTTAATCCACATGCAACACCTGACTCTCTCAAAAAGTAAAACAAGGATTTATTCTTGGAGCCAGATAATCTTTTTATTTCCCCAATAGTTAAATATTTTACATAATTTATAACCATTTCCTTTAAAAATCAGTCTTTATGTTTTACATTTTTTCTCACAGTGAAATAAACATTTCTAAAGGAAAGAAAATAACTCAATAACTTGAGTAATATGAAGAGTAATACAAATTTCAAATTTAATCTTCAGTCCTATTATTGTTCTAGTAGTTAAAGAAGTATCAAGGTAAGTAAAATTAACATAGTAAGTTATAATAAAAAATAGCTTAAGGTTTCAATAACATTAAAAAGATTCTAGGTAAGAAACAAAATTTTTATACAAATAATTCTGCCCTTGTGTGTGTGTATTCATGTTTGTGAGTATGAACATCAAAACTAGCCAAAAATTAAAAAAAAATATTCTGCTCCAGAAAGGAGCGACACAAATTAGTGTCATTATACTTAGTTTTAATGATTCTGAGAAAACTTGCTGTAAATATTGGTAAAAGCCTAACAACTTTAGTATAATAATTTCTTTAGAAAAATTAATGGAAAGAAGTTATGTTCAAATGGAAACAGTAATTTTTTACATCATATCTACTTATGATAAACTTGCTAATGGGTTCCGCTATACAGTAAAATAGTATGATCATTATTCTCTCTCTTGGAATGCCAAGAATAAGAAAAGTCACAGTAGCCTATTGGACTGCTATGCGAGCAGTAAAGTAGTTACAGTAAAGAAATGCATACTTTCATATGAAGCTCGGGCAAAACCATGTAAAATATTGTGTTCAGGTAATTTTACAACAGGTGACTCATGGAATTTATAAACTTTGCTAAATTGCAATATTTAAAATCATAACTGAAAAAAAAAATATGTCCAACACATTTAATGTTAAAATATGATATCCCTATTGAATTTGATGAAACTTAAATCACTCTTAGCATATATATTCTAGAAGTACATATTTATGACATTACCAAAATTATTATCAATGAAACTAAAACTCATATTATAAAGTAGTTTCTCTTTAGCCTCCTCTTAGATAATCTGAATCATTAATGCATACAAAGTGACTATGATCTATAACTATGAGGTCTATAACCCCTAAAAGAAAAAATTTAAATGTGCATAAAATTTACACATACACATCATAAAATGCTCATTTTTAAAGAAATATTTTTCAAAACACGGCATGTAAAACCTCTTTAACGAAAGCTTTCAGTTTCCTTTAAGCTTTTCTTTTTGACATTCAGTTTAATAAGAAACGAAATTCATTGAGCTGTGATTCATCAAGACAGCCATCAACTTCTTAAAAATTTTATTGTTCAATATTCAGTAACTAAAGCAAATATTCATAAAGCTCTGACGTAAAATGAAGGCTGTAACTTTATTTTATGCATTTCTTATTTATTGTTGGGCTTAGGCGAGTACAAGTCATCATAGAGTTGTAAAAAAAAGTTGGTTGTGTATTATGAAGAACAGTTGGTTTACTTTAAAATTTGAAAGAAACTTTATTGTAACTTTGGTTTACTATTATACCAATATGTAGAATTAAAAAAGAAATCAGTATGAAATTATTTCTGATTCCTTACAAATTGAGATAAATATATAATTAGAGAGAGAGAAATATTAAATTAACATCTACCATCTTTTATGAACACCTTATCTGTCTTCCGTACTATCCGATCGGATTCAGTCAAATCTACATCTAATCAAAGAGTAATTCAGTAATGGAATCAAACTAAAACTTACTAAGTAGCGACCAAATCTATCTAGAACCATGAGTTCAGATTGTAGCGCCACCTGGTGACCATTGGGGGATCTAGAAACCAAATTCTAAATCTATTTACTTGTAAGCAACCCAAGCGAATGTCTTTGAGATATAAACATATCATTACTTTATTATTCACATAGCAAATACTATTCATGGGTGCCTGTTGAAATTCTTTGGCTAATCAAAACAGTATATTTTGTTTATTATTCATCAAATCAGTAACTCGTTTTCCCGATATGAGATAGTATCATCTGTAATGTAAAGAATTTTGAAATGAACATTGTTTTGCTTCCACGAGGAACTTAAACTTCCCTCAATACGAGCCATCCTGCCTAGGAGACACGTCAAGTTCTATGACAGCCCTAAAAACTGTCTAAATCCCTTGTTCAGGGATATAGTGCCATCTCCATTACCTAGCTGTTGGCAGGGATCTGAGTCTACAGCCAACTACATCAATACAACGGAATGACTCCCGGCTCAATTTGTACATATGTAAATAATGTATATAATTATTAGATTTAACATGTTAGAATATATGAAGTATGACACACGTACACAGGTGTGTCATTGAGAACTTAACGCCGGTTATGCCTCACCGGTTACCTCATTTGGAAAAAAGCTCCTCGGAGCTCAACGTCCACAGATGTATCTTACCATAACCCGCACATACCTACGGGTAAAAGGGTCGCTATAGGTGGTGTACCAATTACACTCACACCACCATAGCTCACGGACTGCTATTTCATAGCAAATTTTGTAAATTTCACTGTTACTAAAAACGAGGCAGAAGTAAAAAAAAAAACATTGATAAGCATCTCATTCTTTCCCGACAACATTCTAAATCGGATTCAAATATCTATGCCTCAGGAGATAATTTGTGACCATCAATAAAATATAATTTAATTAAAAGTAGATGACCATTATACATGAGCCGAGTCGGTTGAGCCTGACACTCTCTAATGAATTCAATGCAACCTAATTCCTCTAATAATTATGCTTACTTAAAAAATGTATTAATGGCCACTGTAAAATATGGGCTCAGAACAAGGATTCTATTCTTGCTTTGCTGAGCAATGATTCAATCCTCGATAGTACATCTGAGAGGGTATCCGTAGAGAAAATTCAAAAAATACACTTTTCGTTATTCCAAGAGGTTCTCTGCCATCAATAATACATATATTTCACTGATCTCTAATCCATTATTAACATCCAAATAATTATTCAGTTACTCTTTACTACGCCAAATATACTTATTCTTACATAGAGATGTTTAATCTCCTACCATCTTATATTACAGTATATAAGAACTGTGAAATATTTAGAATACCACTTTTCTATGATTATCCCAACAATTGCACAAAAAAAAAAAAAAAAAAAAAAAAAAAAAAAAAAAAAAAAAAAAAAAAAAAAAAAAANAAATAATTATTCAGTTACTCTTTACTACGCCAAATATACTTATTCTTACATAGAGATGTTTAATCTCCTACCATCTTATATTACAGTATATAAGAACTGTGAAATATTCCGAATATCCCTTTTTTACGCTGACCCTAACAATGGCACAAAAAAAAAAAAAAAAAAAAAAAAAAAAAAAAAAAAAACATGCGATAAATCAAATTTGTACTCCATCCTGAAGTCTGATAAATGATAACAATTAATTTCGATTTTTATCGACTGATTCAATATTCAGGAATGAAAATGAAACTATTGAGTTGCTAAGTTGCATGTAGCATTCTGCAAACGATGGACTATTGACGTTTCGTTCACACTAAAATCATGATGGCAATGTACATTTACACACTAGAGGAATAAATCCGAATGTCAAAAGATGAATAAAAATATTTTTAAAGTAGGCTGCGTTGTGACTTCTTTTGAGGCAAAAGAATAGAGATTGAATCCCCTAATATTCAACTTAGACCTATTTGACCTTTGACCCACACCCTCCCGAGAACTTCCTAGTTACCAGGATGTAACATATGAGGGGCTAATCCCCCTCCTCTGTTATTGGCTTATCCTTTGACCCCGCCCCCTCCAGAGATTCTTAGATGTATTTTCTAGGAACATACGGATATTCAATATTTTAACTCCTCTCTTTTCTGTTATTATGTTTTGGTCCTTTTGACCTTTGTTCCCTAGAATAGGACATATTGTAGAAAGTAACTTAAGGGGTGCGTCAAGGGGCGAACTTCATTTTAAAAAAATGTCTGTACTTTTTATTTCATTTTAAATACTTATCTTTTACGAGGGAATAATGCGATAAGGAGAAATTTCCCCAAATTGAGGACTTTATACCTTTTTTTTTTTTATACGTTTTAACCTTTGACCTTTGATCCCTAGGCCGGACATGTCTTAACATGAATTATGATAGGGACTTGAATGGAATCGAGGGACCTGATAATTAGCAAATTTCATCTAAAAGGACTATACTATGACAGTATGACGCAAGAGGTGCGTCAACGAGCGAACTTCTTTAGAATGTATGTTGCAGGTTTAGTCTTTTTGATATTTTTCTGTCTTATAGGTCTCATGTAGGATTTTTGAGTAATTACTAATTTACTAACGAATGATGTAGAGGATACGCAAATGAGCAGATTTTCCCAAATTGAGGACTTTGCACCTTTTTTATTTACCTTTTGAACCTTTGACCTTTGATCCATAGGCAGGCAGGATTTGTGTGTGCTTATGTAATTATTTGACGTATACTGTAGAGGATACGTAAATGAGCGGATTTCCCCAAAATATGCTTTGCAGGTTTAGTATTTATGAATATTTTAGTGAAATATTGGGTTTTTATGTAATTTTGTACTTCATCGACGTATGATGTAGAGGAAACGTAAATGAGCGGATTTCCACAAAATATGCTTTGCGGGATTAGTATTTAAGATATTTTTCATTGTCTTATAGGTCCCATGTGGGATTTGTGTGTGATTATGTAATTATTTGACGGTAATATTATATTTTGGCGACAGATGGGGTTTTCGTTGCGGTCCGTCGTCGTAAATATAAAAACAAACTATACTAAAAATACTATAGAATATAAAATGGGAAATTTAAAAATAATCAACACGCCGGTAAAAACACCCAAGAGTATACAAATTATATTTTCTATATTATTTTTAGTATCCTTTGTTTTTATATTTACGACGACGGACCGTAACGAAAATCCCATTTGTCGCCAAAATAGAATATTATCGTATATAATAGAATACACTTGGTTCTAATCTGGTATAAATGAAGATATAAAATAATCAATATCACTAATTTATTCGACTTTTGAGTCTTATTTGGACCAAAATTTATTGTATGAAGGTTTTTAAAATAAAACATTTCTAAAAAATTAAACCAGCAACACATATTTTTAAGAAATTTCTTTACTCGCCACCTGCGTCATGAGGGTATCATCGACTAAAGTCCAAAAAAGCACCTCTAGTAAGAAAATTATTCAAAAATACTAAACCCCCAACACATATTTATAAGAAATTTGCTCAATAACGTGCCCTGTACATCAAACGTCCCTCAAGTACAAGTACATAAAGACCCTATCATACATAAAAATTATCCGAAATACAAAACCCTCAACCCTCATTTCGAAGAAATTCGCTATTTACCACACTACCTAAGTCATGAAGGTGAGATCCAAAAAAATCTACTTGATATCCTAAAAAGTTGAAAAGAAAAATATATTAAAATACTAAGCCCGCAACACTTATTTAGAATAAATTAGCTAGTTGATCCTTAGCGTCATAAAGGTGTGTCCTACAAAATTTCCCATCAGAATATGTAAGAATTTTCTAAAAAAAAATATCAAAATACTAAACCCTGTACGCATATTTTGAGGAAATTTTATGAATAACGTACCCTCTTCATGAAACAACGATAAAGTACAAAATACAGAAATAACTCATTATAGTACAAAATTATCCGAAATGCAACACCCTCAACACATATATCGAAGAAATTCGTATTAAAAAAAATTCTTAATTTGATGCACCCTCTTCATAAAACAGACGTAGTACACAATTACATAAAAACTCTAAATTTCAATAGAAATATAAAAATACTAAGCCCGCAACCCTTATTTAAAAGAAATTCGCTCAATGACCTACCCTGTACATCAAACAACAATGTAGTACAAAATTTCATAAAGACTTTATATTTCAATAAAATTTTCCAAAAAATACTAAAAAATACTGACAGTTGTTCATTGACGCAATGCTTGCGTCATAAATGTGTGTTGCACAAATTCCACATAAGACCCTTACAAGACTATGAAAAACACGAAAATACTAAACACTCAATACATATTTCAAATAAATTCGATCGTACATGTATCCTCTTCACCAAACGTCTCTCAGGTTCAAAATTACATAAAGACCCTATATTTCAGTAAAATTATATGATATACTAAACCCGCAACACAAATATCTAAAAATTAGCATTTGGACGCTCCACTTGAGCCATATTGTTGAAAAACGCCAAATTCCACATAAGAAATAGTTAGACCGAAATGAAAAAATATATCAAAATACTAAACCCGCAATAACCATGTTGATGAAATTTAATTCTTGACGCACGGTCATATAGATGTCAAAAGCCCATAAAAGAACCTATAGTAAGAAAAAATTCTGCAAAAATACTAGACCCTCAACGCATATTTTGAGGAAATCCGCTAATTTACGTATTCTATACATCGTACGTCAAATAATTACAGAATTACATAAAAACCCTGTATTTCAATAAAATATTCAAAAATACTAAACCCGCAAAGCATATTTTATGGAAATCGGCTCATTTACGTATCCTCTGCATCATACGTTATTCAATTAATAATTACACACAAATCCCACATAAGACAATGAAAAATACCTTAAATACTAAACCCGCAAAGCATATTTTGTGGAAATCCGCTCATGTACGTATCCTCTACATCATACGTCGATGAAGTACAAAATTACATAAAACCCTATATTTCACTAAAATATTAAAAAATACTAAACCCGCAAAGCATATTTTGGGGAAATCTGCTCATTTACGTATTCTCCACATCATACGTCAATGAAGTACAAAATTACACATAAATCCCACATGAGACCTATTAGACAGAAAAATATCAAAAAGACTAAACCTGCAACATACATTCTAAAGAAGTTCGCTCGTTGACGCACCCCTTGCGTCATACTGTCATAGCATAGTCCTTTTAGACGAAATATGCTTATTAACACATCTCTCAAACCCATTCAAGTCCCTATCATAATTCATGTTAAGACATGTCCTGCCTAGGGATCAGAGGTCAAAGGTTAAAACATATTAAAAAAAAAGGTACAAAGTCCTCAATTTGTGGAAATTTCTCCTTATCGCATTATTCCCTCGTAAAAGATTAGTATTTAAAATAAAATAAAAAGTACAGACATTTTTTTTTAATGAAGTTCGCCCCTTAACGCACCCCTTAAGTTACTTTCTACAATATGTCCTATTCTAGGGAACAAAGGTCAAAAGGACCAAAACATAATAACAGAAAAGAGGGGAGTTAAAATATTGAATATCCGTATGTTCCTAGAAAATACATCTAAGAATCTCTGGAGGGGGCGGGGTCAAAGGATAAGCCAATAACAGAGGAGGGGGATTAGCTCCTCATATGTTACATCCTGGTAACTAGGAAGTTCTCTGGAGGGTGTGGGTCAAAGGTCAAATAGGTCTATGTAGAATATTAGAGGATTTACTCCATGAGGGATTAAGATTAATTTAAATAAAATATTAGGGACAAAGGTTCAACTGATAAGCCAATAACAGGGTGGGAGGGGGAGGGGGGATTAGCTCCCTCAAAAATAATATGGTAGGAAATTCGCCTGGGGTAGGTTATGTTATGGTTACAAGGGAATTCGCCTGGGGTAGGTTATGCGATGGTTACAAGTAAATTCGCTAAAATTTAAGGGAGTGGATAAAATCATCGAAACAATCGTACCAGTTTCTTGGCGCTTCTTTCAATCTTAAGAGCGATTTACTTAGTAGTAAAACTCTTCCATCGCTTCTGTCAAATCCTTTTCAAATACTTAAAGGTAGGTTTCCTGACATATACTTCTGAATTTATTTCACTATTGTGGAACGCTGTTGTCACATCCATTTTCGTAACTGGGGCATACATTTATTCAACAAAGTCAGTTTGTTGAAAACCACGAACTACGAGCATCGCCCAACATGGGCCGTCCGAATTTTTTTTGTAAATCCATTTTACGTCAAGTATTCTTTTATTCTCTGGTACTTCAACCAACTCTTTGAATAGTTTTGAATTTTTCAATTTAGCTTATTTCTTCTTTCATAGCGTTCATCCAATTTCATGGACTCTTCTAAATCCATTGGTGAATCAACACAGGTGTGATTGGCATACATTATATAATCGTCAAATTTATCAGGGAATTTTCTCTGGCACTCAGGACTAGTTTTGTGGAACTCAACCTTCTTTTCAATTTATTTCTCCCCGTCAGGTTCGTTTTCTTCATCACTTTCCAAAATCTTTGTGCACCTACTGGTATCTTCAATGAATTTGACATCTCTGAATTGATCTCAACTTAAATATTCCACTAACAATAGTTGAAACATGCTGCATCCATATTTTTCCATGGCAGGTCATACAAATAAATTCTCCATTTGGTATTTTCAGACTAACAGCATCATCAGAAGTTTTATCAATTAATATTTCCCAGTTACAGTTAGGCCAGAGAGATTCCCAGGGTTATTGTCTACTTGGGACTTAAGAATTTTTTTTTAGTTTTATTTCTCTTTAGCTCTTTGTACATTTTTTTTGTGATTCCTAAATGGGTATAAAGATTTTAATTTAAATTTACTTAAATAAGATTTTCACTTTAGGGATTTTCCCTAAAATTAGTAATGATTTATTCTACTCACTTAGAACTTCAATGTATAACCCTGGGACATATGAATTATTATGACATTTTTCATTATTAGTAATGCCAATAGGGCATTGAATATCCATTTTCAATAAATAGAAGCAACTCTTGATAGTGATAACATTTTTTTCCCTGGCTAGTTATGAGAGAATGATCCTGGCCTTGAAACGATCATATCACTATTCAATTCTCTTTTCTTCTATGAAGCAGGCAATGATATCTATTTAAAAAAAAAAAAATTTCTGCTAAGCCTCTATTGTTGCTAAAAATAAAATTATTATGCTTTAATAAAAAATTAGGTATATGGCATTGTAAAACATGGGAAACTTTATGATTCAAAACAGGTATAATAGAACAATTGATTAAAATAGAAAATTTTTTTTACTGTAAGTACTCATCGAATGTCAGAAATTGGTGAACCGAATTTCATACAATTATAAATTTTAGCTATATTTGTGCTGACAATTGCCTAATTTTATGTGAGCTTCATCCAACAATTTTAAAATGTTAAATTAAGGTTTAAAAGTTAAAAATTCTAAAAAGACAACTGTTTTCCCTAATGGCCTTGTATTTGTTTACTTTAGAAAAATATCTTTCTTTTCTCTCTCATACTTTCTCTCTCTTAGTTTCTATTTAGTATCCTTTTGACATAAATATATTTTTGTTTTTTCTCAAAACTTTATGAATGTTATCTAAGTATAAATTTATTCATATAATTTCTTCATTTCAGAATATAAGGCTTGTCCTAGCCACTACAGTGCTGGTACCAGTAATTAGCAAACCATCTTGAGGCCTCTATTTATATATCTCTTACTCTCATAAACACACACAAACATATATATAATCCNAATGTTCTATTAAAACTTTGAATTGAAATGGCATTATTACTTTGATTAATTATTTCATCCCGAAAAATTAGCAGCTCAAAATAGATTCATGTTAGAGAACTTGTAAATGAGGTTCGACAAGTTTGAATGAGCTGCTAAATTGGAAAGCCAGATATAAGTACGTATATAATTTTATTAAAGAAATTGCATCTTACAGTAGATAACATTTATTTAACTCATAGAAGAACAAAAATAATGTTTTCGGGGAAGCTGTTGAAGGACAGGTTGAGTTGAGAAAGATCGAAGCTGCTGAAGATATTGCATACAAACTCTCAAAGTCCAGACAAGTTTCTTATCTTCCGTCAGGGCAAAACATACGTACTCCTCAATTTACCTACTCAGTAATTGGCTCTCTAATTACTAGCAACTTGTACATTTAATTAAAATCAGTTTTTTTTTGCATTCATTGATTTTGTTTATTCTAGTTAATTAGTTAATTAATATGATAAAATCATTTTTTTAGCATGGTTTTTATTGATAATGACAATATGTATGTTTGTTAAAGCAAAGTTTTAATTGGTATAGCTATTTTAGTAACATTTCCTTCAATAATCAGTCTTTAAGTTCTTCATTTTTTCTCAGAGTAAATGTAAAAATTCCTTTAGGAATGAAAATAACTCAATAACATGAGTAATATGAAGAGTAATACAAATTTCAAATTTAATCTTTAGTTCTATTATTGTTCTAGTACAAAACAGAGATTAAATTGTTAAAGAAGTATCAAGGTATGTAAAATGAACATAGTAAATTATAATAAAAAATAGCTTAAGGTTTCAATAGCATTAAAAAGATTCTAGGTAAGTAAAATTAAAATTTTACTTGATTATCAAAATAAAAATAATTTTGCCCTTGTGTGTGTGTGTGTGTGTGTGTGTGTGTGTGTGTGCTCATTTTTGTGAGTATGAATAACAAAACTAGCCAAAAAAAAAAAAAAAAAAAAAAAGAAAAAAAAAAAGCTTGTTCAGTATTTGAAATTAATTCTTTACTATCTTCTTTGTGTGTATGTTTTTTTNAAAAAAAAAAAAAAAAAAAAGATTCTGCTCCAGAAATGAGCTACACAAATTAGTGTTATTATTCTTTATTTTAATGATTCTGAGTAAACTTGCTATAAATATTGGTACAAGCCTACTAACTTTGGTATATAATCTCTTTAGAAAAATTGAAGGAAAGAAGTTATGCTCAAATAGAAATAGTAATTTTTTACATCATACATACATTAGATAAACTTGCAAATGTGTTCCGCCTTGCAGTGAAATAGTATGATTATTATTTTCTCCTTTGGAATTCCAAGAAAAAGGAATAGTCACAGGAGCTCTGGCAAAACAATGTAAAATATTGTGTTCAGATAATTTTACATGCGACTCGTGGAATTTATTAACTTTTCAGTGCCACATCATAAAAAATCATAGCTTAAAAAAAATATGTTCAAAACATTTAATGTTAAAATATAAGACCTCTGTTGAATTTGATGAAACTTAAATCAGTCCTAGCATATATATTCTAGAAGTGCATATTTATGATGTTACCAAAATTATTATCAATGAAACTAAAACTCATATTATAAAGTAGTTCCTTTTTAGCCTCCTCTAAAATTATTTGAGTCATTAATGCACACAAAGTGACAATGATCTATGAACTATGAGGTCTACAACCCTTTAAAGAAAAAAATTTAAATGTGCATAAAATTTCCACATACACATCATAAAATGCCCATTTTAAAAGAAATGAAAATATTTTTCAATTTTTTTTTTTTTTTTTTAATGTCCTGTGTTTATAGTCAAATCAATTGCTGGTCCCAATGATCATGTTTTGAATTTTTTTTCTTTGTCTATCCTTTTTGAATGTAATTAATTTATCACTTATAAAATCGCATAATATGAATGAAAGTACTAGTTTATTGTCACCTAGATATTTCATGACATAATTTTAATGTATTTATACATTACTGATTTTACTTGTTCCTAAGACCATTGAATTGATGGAAATTGGGCAAAAGTTTTACTCACTTCAGTATATTTTTTCTTCATTGAGAAATGCTTGAAGCAGATAAGATAGCATTGGTTCATGTAAGAGCCCAATGATAGTGAACCAGTGCAGAATCACATTGGTACAGACTTTAATTCATTCATTATTTACTGACATGAATGAAGTTATCAGATAGCTTCTATCTCACCTTGACATTTTACAAAAATACAATTCACTGTGAAATTAACTCAGTACTCTTTTAACCTGTCTTAATAATTAACACTAAGCCGCTCGGTACACAGGAATATTACTCTTACAGATATCTTCATGTTAGTTCGCTTCAACATTCAGTCAGAAAACATGATCAGGAGACCATTAGCTATCAAATCCAGTCCGTTTTCAGAAACCTTTTGAAGTAACCTAGAAGAAGGTTATATTGGACAGCCTTGAGGGAAGATCGGCTATAAATGATAATATTGCACAATGTCATAAAATGTAATATAATAAACCCATTTTAAACATCACAAATTCAATTGGAATACCAACACTACTGAACTCTTGGGGTAATGTTCTATTAAAACTTTGAATTGAAATGGCATTATTACTTTGATTAATTATTTCATCCCGAAAAATTAGCAGCTCAAAATAGATTCATGTTAGAGAACTTGTAAATGAGGTTCGACAAGTTTGAATGAGCTGCTAAATTGGAAAGCCAGACTTAGAGCAGAGGTGGACATCATAGCGAGCAACGTTACTAAGAATCATTTTGGCTTGTGATCCAGAATTCACTGAAAGTGTACTTCGTCTTAGCCACCAACGCTCAGAATGGATCGAAAACATTGCACATAGCAATGAGCTATTGCTGTCGAAGAGGTGGCGTCTTGCATGTTCCACGTGGTGGCGTTGGGGATAATTTTCCCCCACTCCTCTCCCACTGGTATAAATAGTTCTTGTCGCAGCCCCAAGCTCACAATTATTTATGATTTAATAACAAAAGGTCACCTCTTCCAAACCACTTACGGGTTGCCAATTGGTGGTTACTATATGTATTAATTATTAATTAAGATGGTTAGAAAAAAAACAACAAAAAAACAAGCGCACAGAGTGAAGTACGCGTGTTTTGGGTACCGGCCTCTTCAGGAGGAAATAATGGTTCCAATGAAAGGCGGTTATCACAAGTTGGCTAGGCTCAACTAGTTTTCACTGTTGTGAGATACTGGAGCGAAGATTTACATTTAGGGGACATTAAAAACACCCTTCTTCTAACTGCAATCAAAAATTCAGCTGGTATAATAATCGGGTATAATAAGCTGGTATAATAAATTATATGTTTGTATCACAACTGGTATCATAGGACACACTCACACCACTTTATTTTGTATCTATAAATAGGTAGAGATATTAAAATAGAAAATAAGGTCGTTTTACATAATTATTTTTAAATTGAGAGTTTTTTTTGGCCGTATTGATGTTTTATTGTTGGGGTTCGGTCAAGGTTGAAACGCTAACCAACCCAAACAGATCTCATGAGCTATCCGAATTCTTTATTTATTTATTTTTAATTGCACATTGAACATCCATAATTAATCCATAATGCAACACCTGAATTACTCTCTCAAAAAGTAAAAAAAATATTTATTCTTGGAGCCAGATTATCCTTTTATTTCCCCAATAGTTAAATATTTTTTACATAATTTATAACTATTATTTCTTCTTTTTTTTTTCAAAGAGAACACGATTGGCTTGTTTATTTATCCCAAAGGCTGAGCAGACAAAGAAAGCGTCAATTTTTTCAGCTAGGGAGATGCACAAGCTGCACTTATGCTTGCAAAATCCTTTGGGGAAGCTGGTGAAGGACTGGTTGAGCTGAGGAAGATCGAAGCTGCTGAAGATATTGCATACAAACTCTCAAAGTCCAGACAAGTTTCTTATCTTCCTTCAGGGCAAAACATACTCCTCAATTTACCTAATCGGTAATTGGCTCTCTAATTACTAGCAACTTGTACATTTAATTAAAATCAGTATTTTTGTTGCATTCATTGTTTTTGTTTATTCTAGTTAGTTAGTTAATTAATATAATAAAATCTTCTTTTTAGCATGGTTGGGGTTCGGCCAAGGTTGATCCGAAAAAGTACAATTTTAAAAAAGTTTAGTTTTTTATTGTCTGTCGAAGTTTCGGCTTTCATTGTAAGTCATCTTCAGGGCTGTTATAATTTTACACTTCACATTATTATTAAATAAATTTAACGTAACTAAATTGATTTGATATGAAAGGAAAACAATAATAAAATGTGTAAAACACATTCTCTACTAATAATCTCCACGGTCAAAAACTCTCTTTTTAAGCTAAATATCTATTGAGTCCCATAGCTCTAAACTATATATAACGCTCACTACACGGAAAAACCATTTTTCATTCGTATCTGGGCATTTCTGCACCACAAAGAATTTAAACTTTCGTTTTGAATTTATAAGCTAAATGTTGAATTTCATTAAGGAAATCTAAAAATGTGGCCTAGAGTGTCCCCCCCTCCCACACACACACACAAACAAATACCCTAAACATTAACTTCTTTATTTCTTCACTTTTTTAATTGATGAAATGAAATAAGCCAAAGAAGTCATTCAAGGTCATGGAATATTCAATTTTCGAATAATAAGTTGGAAAGAAATTCTTATTATACATCATAAAGTCGATTTTTGCATTGCATTGCATTTACCTCTGTTTATATGTGTATATATATATATATATATATATATATATATATATATATATGGAAAAGCAGCTAATTTGAGCTTGAAGGACGTAANTTAATTTTACGGTTCACACATTCTAAAGCTTCATCTCACTTATTCTCAGCAGCGAAAGGTTTACTCACTCTTGTTCTAGCTTAGTGGATCCTCCTTTATACTTTATTATTTCTGGCTTGTTAGATCAAAATCATCATGTACACTTACTATTGTCTTTCTTAATAAAACGTGTGAAATACGCTCAGTTTACCTTAAAGAAATGAGGAAGGTAGGAAGAAAAGGGCATCAAGGATTATAGGGATAGAAGGTAGTCAAATTCCCAGTGCATGACGATTTACCGTGAAGTGGAAGAGGGATTTTGTTTTACAAAATCTAAATTCACTTGTCTGAAAAGATCAAGCATAGATAGCAGATTAGTGGAATGAGGGTTAAAGGTCAGAGGGACGAGATGGGATGTGGAAGGGAAGAATTGATGATTTGAATTGTAGGAGACTAACGATATAGATGGGTCTGCGAATGGATAATCGTACCATTATCTTTCTTATTGATGAAGTCTTAATAATAAAAGTAATAGCTAATTATTATGCATTCCTCTACGATTATAATTACTGATCAAGAGATATCACCATTATATTTATTTCAGACTTACAGAAAGGTTAGCCACCTGAAATTTACAATTTGGGACGTAATTGTTCCAATAATAATAAAACTGGCTTTGACGCTAAAATCCACTGATTTTGACTTTAGATGGGCCTTCGGATGTGGCCACATTGCAACTTTCCTTCTGTATTTGATGTATTTTCAAACCATTATTAATTATTTAAATGTTTCTTCTCTCTTACAACTTACTATCTTATCTATATTCTCTATTCTCTCTACTCCAAGTTTAGTCTACATCTCTTCTGGCTGTACACTATATTATATATCTCTACTTTTATTTCTTACCCTTTACTTTATATATCCTCTACTCTCTCTACTCTATATACTACTCTGGTTACTTAGATTATATAGTCTATGCACAATGTTTACTCTATGGCTAATCTGTATACCTATTCTCGATACTATATATTGTATCTTCTCCACTCTTTCTGCTATATGGCTAATCTGCATATATATTCTACCACGGCTACTATATAATATATATTCTCTACTCTCTCTACTCTATATACTATTGTCGTTACTTAGATTATATAGTCTCTACTCTCTATGCACAATGTTTACTCTATGGCTAATCTGTATACCTATTCTCGATACTATATATTGTATCTTCTCCACTCTTTCTGCTATATGGCTAATCTGCATATATATTCTACCACGGCTACTATATAATATATATTTTCTACTCTCTCTACTCTATATACTATTGTCGTTACTTAGATTATATAGTCTATGCACAATGTTTACTCTATGGCTAATCTGTATACCTATTCTCGATACTATATATATTGTATCTTCTCCACTCTTTCTGCTATATGGCTAATCTGCATATATATTCCACCACGGCTACTATATAATATATATTCTTTAATCTTTCTTATCTGTGGCACATCTAGTCATTTTACTCTATATTATAAATAAATCTAAGGATACAATAAAAGGAAAGTTCAAATTAGGTTACATACTCAGTCAATCCATTCTGCTCTACCTAAAATACAACAGAGAACCTTTCCCCGAGATATCTTCATACATTATTGTCGCCGTGATGACTTACAAGTCAAGTCAAAACATTGGCTAAAATGAAATAATTATATAATACTTTTTGAGTATTTTATTTTCCTTATCCTGGCCGAAACACTAATTAATTTTTCACGTATAGTTGATTTTGTGAAGTTGACGATTTTAATGTAATATTTGTTAAAGACTAATTATCTATGTTAATGTTGCTGCATATTTTACCTTTGATTTCATAGTATTTGTTTATAAGTTTACCGCATTCTTGGATTAGGCTTTCTAAATATTAATAGTGAACAGATGTGAGTTTGGGCGTTAGCAATTTTGCTTTTCCTGAATTAATTTCCATTAATCCTGGATTAGTTGTAATATTTTCAATTTCAGTTTTCCGTGTAATTTGTAGTGAGACCCAAACGGATCCTATGAGCTATCCAGGCGCCCGCAGTTAATTAATTAAATCGTGAAGGTTACAATAAAGGTTACAAATATCGGCCCAGATAACTCCATGTTCCCACAATTCACCAACGATTAAAATTCGTATTTCTGGAACTTAGCCAAACTCCCATTGCTACTTGTTTGGAGCTTGGAAGTAAAAACAGCTAGATTGGCAATTAAGATTTCAATGATTAATCGTTTTGCGTATACTCAATGAGCTAACGAGGACCACAGTTTCTGGCCAAACACCACTTCCTTGATAAGAATGAACGAATATAAAAGTACAAGGTTTCTTGTAGCCCACTGAGGGGAGAATACCCCCTGAAGAGGGGATGGTAAGAATTCCGCGGGTTTCCTGAACGACCTTCGCGCTGTCATAGTGAATTGCAGGTTTTGAATGGGATCGCGAAGACGGAAACTGGCGACCAGCCAATAGCACAAGGGATCCGGTAACAGTTTGTCGTCAGCTGGTTGTCCCGAACGGTGCCAAAACCTCATAGTCCTCTCCAAACTGCGACCGGGTAACAGTTACTTCGGAGATCTGATACAGCTTTAGAAATATATTTATTTTTCTACATTTAAAATACAAACATCATATTTTTTTTTACAAATATCTTGCAGGAGCTGAGATTCATCGTTTTTAATTCTTCCTTTCCTTCGTCTTAAAGATTTCTCCGAGGCAGTTTTTTTCTCCGCTTCTATTTAGCTATTTTCGAAGGAATGTTGATATTGGGGTTGTTTTTATAAAAGAGAATTTAGATAGATTCTTGGCTTAGATGCCAAACAATTGTTTGTTTTTATAAAGAGGATTACCCGAAAGGTCAAATGTGAAAAAAAATGTAGTAAATGAAACTTAATACAGACAAATGGAGAGTTTTTTTTGACCGTAGATATTATTATTAGATGATTTTAGTTGGGGTTCGGTCAAGGTAGTCATGGAAATGTGAACCTAGGGACAGGACGTCCTCTCTCGTCTTTATGATAGGCAGCCCTGAAGATGGCTTACAATGTAACCCGAAACTTTGGCTGATAATCTTTAAAAAATACACTTTTTTTTAATTTTTTTTTTTTTTTAAAGTAAGTCTNTATATCTATATATATCTAACAAATATAACTAACAATTATATTTATACCTAAATACACCAAACAATTTATATATATATATTTGTTATTAGTAGGTATAAATATTTATTGTAATAAATTAACTTTAATTAAATTTGGTGTTAATTAAGACCCACAGCCCAGAAGTGGAAATGTTAATGTGCATGTACACTTAATATTGTCTTTCTCAATAAAAGGTGTGAAATACGCTCAGTTTACCTTAAAGAAATGAGGAAGATAGGAAGAAAAGGGCATCAAGGATTGTAGGGATAGAAGGTAGTCAAATTGCCAGTGCATGACGATTTACTGTGAAGTGGAAGAGGGATTTTGTTTTACAAAATCTAAATTCACTTGTCTGAAAAGATCAAGCATAGATAGCAGATTAGTGGAATGAGGGTTAAAGGTCAGAGGGACGAGATGGGATGTGGAAGGGAAGAATTGATGATTTGAATTGTAGGAGACTAACGATATAGATGGGTCTGCGAATGGATAAAGGAAGACTAGGGTCAGATATTTGGGAATAACCACTCAATTGGGAATAGGAATCTCATTAGTAGGAGTCAAAGAAAAACCTGACACGTCTATTCATGGAGCCCTTCTGTCTCGCATCCCATCCATCATTTNATTTTCGAAGATACTACATCCTGGAAATCAATGCAAGCTTTTCTGACTAAATCAGAACTTGCACCAATGTTTATGTCGAGTACACTTAAGTTAGTGGTTTCATCTACTAATGAATCATTCAATATATTTTCCATCTGTATCTGATTAGCAATATTATTGGAAGCAGTTTCAGCTTCCTCCTTATCTGGAGGGAGTAATATGACCTCTTTTTTAATTACACTTTTGATGTTTAATTCATTATTGTTATCAAAGTTTGATATACATGTACTCCTATCACTTTGTTCATTACAAGCAGAATCACTCTCACATTTAGGAATTTTCTTCCAAGAATTTTCAATCTCCTTAATTTTTGCAGCAATAAATTCTTCCTGTTTTTCATTGTTTCTGTCGTTATCATGCTCCATATTCTCATCAAGGCTTAAAATAGCTGAAGTATTACAAAGAATAATTGATTGAGGATTTTGATCTTCTGCTGATTCAAATTCTTCCACCAGATTATCAAAAGAATTGTTTTTTTCTCTGTTTTCATTTGGGACTACAAGATCAACATTAAGTTTTCCTATCTTATCATTACTTTCACATAAATTAATTTGTTCTAACTTTTTAGCATCTAAATCAATATTCTTGCTAATATTATTTAATTCTGAAATATTAAACTCATTACTATTGCTTAGAGCATCTTGATATTCATCATCACTGAGACGCTCACTCTCTTCAGAAGTAGACTTTGTTTCTCCTATTTCATTTGGAAATTGGTCTTTGACAGATGCAGTTTTATTTTTCTCTTGAAATGATGCAAAAGTTTCAGAAGTGTCTTTTAAATTTGATTCATTATCGTTAAGTATAGCGATTTCCAAACAGTTTTGAGGTTTCAGTGAAATACTTTCTTCAATTTTGTTACCATTGTTCTCATTATTTTGAGAAATGTTCTTCTCACTTATTTTATCTAGGCTTTCCTTCGTTTCTTCTATGTTATTACTAATTTTAACTAAATTCATACTCATTTCATCCGTATCCTTGTCTTCCATACTATTTTCTTTTTCATTTTTAGTAGTTGTTCCTGGAACACATCCTCTGATTACACTGAATCCTTTAACGTCATTTATTTCACTTATTTCTTGAATTTCTGTTCCAGGTATAAATTGCTCTTTTATTTTTCCTTGATTTTCAACTAATATTTCATCATCAATGCCTTCATTTGTGTCATCCATGCTCTCTGCATTTGGTTCTTCTCCTATTTTATTTTCTACAATCTTTTCAACAGACGACAAACTATCTTGGGTAGAATTTACATTACTAAAACTGTTTGCTCTTTTAGTTTTTGAGTTTTTAATGGGTTTTTTATTTTTTCCTTTTTCCTTGGCTAATTTTTCTGCTTCTTCTTTAGCTTTTTGCTCGGCAAATAGTGCTGCATAAGAAACAACTTTTTTAGGCATTTCTTCAACAATTTGTATTTCAATTGTGAAATCCTTAGTTTCATCAAAAGGAACAAATTCTATATCCAAGTTAAAGTCTACATGCTTATTTGAATATGTCCTAGCATGTTTTAATATCCCTTTTTTTCTCTCCTCATCACCCTAAAAATAAAACATTTTTTGATAGATAATTATTATGAAATAATACATATGTTTAATCATCAGTGAACAGTAGAACAGCAGATATTCTGTGTATTCCCTCGAGCATTCACTTAGTCATCTATCAATATAATCAAGAGAGTTGTGGGTATGGCAGATCCTTAAGTTTCTTTATGGCTAAAAGTCATTAAAATGAGTGATAAATGAAGAAAAACACGAACACATGCCATTGTATCTCACTCTAAAAAAGTCTGGGCCAAGGAACTGTATGGCTTGTTGAATTATTCAATTTATATTCTTTTTTCAGGAGCTTATTAAGGAGCAACTTTTGGCTGACTCTGTCAAAGGCAGCTTTTAAAATCAACATTCACTGCAAAAGTATGAAGCTGAATTAGAAGTAGCCTTTTGCCCCCTTGCTGAAATAAGCCACCTGATCAGTTATACCTCAGTTCCACCGCAAAACAGTTTGCTTTGAAGACGTCCTATATTCTCCAACCAAAGAAATCTGCAGCTAAGCTAAGATCTCTCATAAAGCTTAGAAACAAACTCTTGTCAGAGGTGTTTGGGTCAGTAGCTAGCTAGGTAACAGGAACATTTGGCTTTATTGAGTATCTGATATGTGATCTCCATACAGTACTCATAAAATTCAAAAACTGTGAGCTTGGCTTTTCTATGATGTCATCGCCCATAGTTTTGTTCTTCAATAGTGAAGTTGTTTTCAAATAGTTGCCATAGTAAGCATATATATATATTATATATGAAAAAATAGTTTTCAAAGGAATTCAGTGGTTGTTAATATATTTTTTGGATAACATATTAACAATATAAGTTTATGATTAAATTAAGATAAAATTAGAGAATAAAAAATTATTATAACCATACAAAAATATGTGTCAGGTCCAATTAATTAGTTGGTGAATGGAAAGTTATTAATTGTTATTAGATCCTCAAGATAATTTAATTAAAATGTACTAAAAATATAAATAGCGTAGAAGTAGGCTAATTTTTTGTTGGAGCCTGGCTCTGACACAATGAGAATTTATATCAAATCCTTTAGCCCACAAAAACACAGCTATATACAGACCACATGACCTACTATCAGAAGAGGCCTTCCCAGCAGTCTCAGTTCAGCATTTTCTTAGCATTATTCCTTGATAAAGAAAAGAGGAAGAGATAAGGTAAACAGAAAAGAACAAAAGAAAATAACTTATTTATTTTCAATAACATATCACAACTAAATATTTAGTATGGCAATGCAATTCAAAATTTCTTAAATATATGGAATGTTTATGTCTTTAAATTACATTTTTAATGTTAAATGTTCTTAACATATAAATATTTAACTAATCTATTTGCATTTCTACTTTGTCTTGTTATATTTTATAAGTAATAAAAAAACAGGCTTTTACTTCTGTAAATATGAAAGACAGTTTTAAGAAACAAATTCAGATATAAGGAGAGGTTAGTCAGTTTGGGTCTAGGGAGCTGAAGAAGTAAAAACTGATTAGTAAAAAATAAATTGTTTTATTTTTGTCAACCTTTCAGCCTAAATTTCAGGCCTTCATCAGGAAAAATGGGATGATGGGGAGAGAGAGACTCAGTCACAAAGCTCTATGGTGAACTAGTTAAAAAACAAATAGAGCAGACTTATTATGAAAATATGCCTGAGAATAGACACTGATATTATTATACCAACACTTTTTGTAATTATTTATATTCTTGTGTGTTTTATTCTGGAATAACTCATATTTTTCATACTTCTATTTAAAGTTTTTACTCTATGTCCTGTTGTAATATTACAGAACAATTACTACCAATTATATTCTCTCAGATTGATACAAATTACTATTGAATGAAATTTAGAAACAAAAGGGAGCTAATAAACAAACCTGTTTGTTTAATCATGAATTTTATCTGAAAAGAGATTCAAATAAATTTAAAAATTTGCAATCGATTACTTTTGAACAGAATTAGCATGAATCATTAAATTGGATTGAACTATTCAGCCTAAGTACCTTGCTATTTTCAGCAGAGGTAATGTGTACAACACACTCAGTGTTGGTATCATCTAGACCTTTTTCATCGTCTTCATCAGGTGGACGGGCTTTGAGAAATCTTCCTTCGTTTTCTTTTAATTTCTTTTTTTTCTTGTCAGCTGAATATTGTGTAGTTGGGGAACCATTGTCTGAACTGTCAGAGACTGGCATCATAAGAGAAGTTCACTTGAGGCAGAAGTTGTTATGACTGAGTGGTCATGGCTCTTGACTGTTGACCATAGGCAAAACCTGGGCCAGTCGCCAAATAATTTGAATTCTTACAGCTATCGATGAATCAAGAGTAGGGTAGGGGGATATTCAAGAGTGTGGAAAGCTAAGATAGAAATAGTAAACATCATTCTACGAAGCACAACATCCTACTTTTTTTTGGTCAATCTTGTATAAGCCTAAGTCAAAGGTATTTTTAAAAATTATTATAAACAAGTCCACCTGCGGTCAGTCAATTTTTCTTGAATGAATTTAAAAAAAATACTAATGTTAATATATCAATATGCTAGTTAATTATAGGTTTGAATAAATTTATTGGCCAATCATAAATAATTTAAAAAATATAAATAAAAATGGTGAAAATAAATTGTGGCCTTATAGCTGTGAGAGCTAAAACAAGATTCATGGCATTCGAGGTTAATGAAGTATCTGTATCTGTTATCTTTTTAATAAGAGAAAACTAAAATTANAAAATTGTATGTTCTGCATACATTTTTACTATATCTTGTGAGAATTGAGATCTTTAACATCTGGTTTAATCAATTATATTTTAAAACTCATAACAGGATCAGTTTGTTAGGAAAAGTTGATAGTCAATGCTGCCATTTAGCACAACTAAAATATGCATATACTTTGGTTACCAATAATTTCTATAAAAGGAGAAAATTCAGTCAATTTACACTGATCGCATTGATGATTTAAAGAAAATTGAACACATTTAATATTATTTGTAATAATATGTGAAACAATGATAATTATTTGAAACTGTAAAGCTATTTTGTTGCCTTTTAAAGTTTTAGCAGCTACTGTCCCTTGGGGGGGAAATAAAATAAATTTTCTTCAAGTAAGTTACGATGATCTATGGTGACTGGTGGATCACTCACATAATAGCTTAAAATTATTTAAAATTTTTGCCTAAAAGATTGCTTAAGGAAAGTCTCCACCAGTGATTTTTAAAAGATGATGCCGCAGCAATGAAAAGCTTCTCTCCACTAATGTTATGCTAAATTTATTGTCAAAATTTTCCACAAAAAAGTAGAATTTGGTTGTTGAATATTAAAATTGGCAAATATTTTTGCTAGTACAGCATATGTATAAAATAAAATATTCAGCATGAATAAAATAGTCAAAAATGTTAGAAATAGGAAGTTTATAATTTTAAAAATAATATTAGTCAGTTATTTATTTATTCAGAAGAGAGCCTTCCTCAGGCTGTTATAGAGGAAAGAAAATATTGTCACATACAAATCCATCTAAGAGAGACTTGGGAAATCAAAGTTTAAATTGACACTGCACGATGTGCATTTGTTTAGTTCTTATTTAATTTACTTGTAAATTGTATTATAAATTTTTTTGAAAAATTATTTTTCTTAGGTTGAATTGATATGAAATTAATTAATATTAATTATTAATATTTTGAATTTTATACAAAAATTAAGTAATATTAACTTTTT
>KZ808371.1:85797-103985 GCA_000696205.2 Oncopeltus fasciatus
ACCTAAGGATAAACTTGGACTTCGGACTCCAGGAATTTACAAGATTCCCTGCTCCTGCGGAACTTCTTACATCGGTGAAACCGGGAGGACGATAGACACACGTCTCAAAGAACACATTGCAGACATCAAACACGGACGCACAGAGAGGTCAGCTCTAGCAAAACACTTCGCCAACACATCAAATTCTAAGACGCTTCAATACTGGCCCGGGAAAGCAACTATTATCGGCCAACTATCAGAGAAGCCATCGAAATAACCAAGAATCTGAAAAATATCAACAGAGAAGACGGATACAGCAAAAACAGGAAACCAGCGCTAATTGACAAGAGGATCCAACCAATCAGTGACCAGCCAGCTGACTACTCCAGAGACCAGCCGCCAGATCACAGTATCAACCAATGGGAAGGCAGACTTCGCCCAAGGACCAGACCGCGCCGGGATTATACACCACCTGGTGTATAAAACATGGTAATTATATACCACCTGGATTTTAAAAATCTCTCTTTTACAACTCTCATTCTCTTTTCAGCCCTGAAGAAGCCATCACATGATGTGCGAAAGCTCGGCAAATAACACCAATTTGACACGGTCCAACCCGGAAGAAGAAACGGTAAATACTTCTGACGACCGTCAAAGCCTACGTGAACATCTAATAATTTATATTTAAACATTTATGCTATTCTAGGATATTTGACATTTTTTTTTTTGTATAATGTAATATATTTTTATTAATAAATCTCTTTTCTTGTTAACTTTTATAGTTTTCTTTCTTATACAATAATAAGAAAACTGAGCTTTAGTTTACAAAGTCATCTTGAGCTTCTTTTACTTTAATTATTTTGTTTTTGGATAAGCATTATGAATATTTTGTTTTATTATGTTGCTTGGCTCTTGTAAGAAAGCTGATACTTTATTTTGTTTTATTATATTAATTCTAGTAATCTAACTTTCATATTATTCACAGAAGAATGGTCCATACAATTATTCAAACCAGTATTTTCCTTCATCAGTTCATCAACATTTGAATTTCTTTTACAATCAGTAATGTATTATTTTTTTAGTGCTATTGGTTTTATTTAGGCTACAATTTTTGCATGATAGAATGAAATTGAAATGTTTAAAGGAATGTATCAAAATGTAAAAAAATAGAAAAAATATATGAAGAATTATATTTTTTGGTATGTAGTTTGAAAAGTTGAGTGTGTTACAATTAAGTGTATTGTTATCCTTAAACTTTTGTCTTGTTCATTTTATATATATATATATATATATATATATATATATATATATATATATGTGTGTGTGTGTGTGTGTTTCTTAAAGTTGCTATAACTTTTAAAATAAGGTAAATTTATATTCATAAGTGAATAACTAACTGATATTAAAGTTAAATTACATTTAATTGTCCTTTAAGCAGTAACTAATTATCTTCCCTAATAAAAGTTATTACAAAATGAAAAATGAGGGCTACAGAATTACGCCATCTTAGTCTTGGCTGCTGAGAAGTCTAGTCTCTTATTAATAAATAATTATTGAACCATATTGTACCATAGGTAAGGAGCAATTTAAAAAAAAGGAAAACATGTTCATCCATTCTCACAGGTTGTTCAGCCCACTACAATCTGGTGAGGTGCACAAATTGGGAGTTGCTAGGTTCCTGGTATTAATAGTAGTTCTTGATTAGTGAGCAGATGCCACTTGATATTCTGTATAACTCATCTATTTACAAAACGGTGTAATCTTCCTCTTGTGGATCTACAGAGCCATTTCATTTAGCCTGGTGAGGGTAAATGTTTAGACCATATTCCTGTAATGCTTGAGTTAGGGTCTTGGAGAACAGAATTTTGTAAATCTGGATAAGACTCCAGTAAAGAAGCATCGACTTGACTTTATTATAAGAAATCTACTTTCTCGACAAATGTTCTTTCTGCTAATTTGGCATCCCAGGTAGTTGAAATCGCTCACAAATATGCTGCCCTTATTCTAGATGTTGACCAGTCTTTATGTAATTCTTCTTCATAGCATTGACCCTAATTGCGTTTCAATCAAGATGAACAATGATGATGGTAACTCGACAATACGGCAATTCATTATGCCCTTCAGAGGAATTAAATAAAGTTCATGTGTGTAAAGAAAAAGTTTATTTTTTTTCCGAAATATCAGCCCATTCAAAAAGTCCTGTCGTTTTCATCAGGGAAGATTAAAATAAATAAATAATTACTAATAAATACATTCTTTGGTCCAAACATTAGCTGTAACGAACAATAACCTTTCCCTAACGTAGTGGAAAATCCCAAATCAGCTGATTTTTTCTGATGAAACCTAGCTTAATGTGGATAGAAGCCTATCTCGGTTGTCAAAAAATTCCTGTTTGATATATATAGTAATAAAGAATAGGTGGGATAGAGAGTGCAGTGCACACACAAAAAGAAAAAAATCACAAGGAGTAAAATTTTTGGGGATCTCTCGCCCTTCATCGTTGAGGAGTGAGTAGTCTCTCTTCACTCCTCACCGAAATTCCATAAAATATGCAACCAGTTGAATTCAATTTTTCAAAACATTACCAAGTGCAATATTAAATAATGTAGCACACAAAGCATCCCCTTGCCTAAATCGAGCCGTTATTGGTTACTTTGCCATTAATAATAACTTTTGTATTGCTATTATTCATTGTCAATTACAATAACCTTAATCATTTTTGTGGATTTCGGAACTCATTTAAGGTATTTATTAATTTGCTTCTTATTACTATCGAAAGCTTGCCGATAATCTATGAGCAACATATGCAGATTAATCTAACCAACCAGGCTTTTTTCTTAAGCTGCTTGATTACAAAAACTTAAGTCAGTTGTTCCTTCCTCCCTCTTTCCTATATGAACACTGGCTTTCCTTCAGGATTCTTTCAGGAAATATTTTGAGCCTCGCAGAGAGGATGCTTCAGAATATTTGATAGGATACAGCTAAAAGAGAAATCCCTCTGTAATTTTTGTATTGAAGTTTATCTCTTTTTTATTAATCGGGCATATCAGACTTGTGTACCATTCTTGAGGCGTAACTTTAGTATTCTAAACATCCCACAACAGCAAACATAAGTGCAAATGGTAAGTTTTTTGACCGTAGAGATTATTAGTAGATGTTGGGGTTTGGTCAAGGTAGATACAAAAAAAGGGTATTTTTAAATTATTATTAAGGCGAGAGGGGACGTTGTGTCACCAAGATCCCATTTTCATGACTTTTTAAGATCCCCAGTCATGAAAATTTGTTTAAACATCTAATGGTAAATAAATGTGATTCAGAATTGATTCTTCTCCTCTCTGTGTTTAAAGAATTCTGCAACCAGCATACGAGTATCATCCCCAGGTGCTTGTAGAATATAGAAGAAAAAAAAAATTAATAACTGTGTAGAAACATTCACCACACCTACCTGTCATGAAGGCTTTTTGAGATGGACAACGTCAGTGGTGGAAGGGTGGGGGACATGAGGCAGTAGGTACAAAGGTAGAGCGCCCTGGATCAAAGGGGGTAATACCAGGAAAAAAGTAGGAATTAATGCGGATAAGTAGCCTAAGGAACTAGGAGACAAGTTAAACAGGTTTATTTTAGAGGAGGGTTAATGGTTCTTTCTTTGCATTCTACAAGAATTACTTTTAAATATTTCTGTCTTACCTCCACAAATTCAAAATCACATTAGGAAATCACAAATTGTAAAATTAAAAAAAAAAATTTAATTTGCTGATTTATTTTATACAAATGGCAACATCTAATAATTATAAAATATGTCATTACAAAGTGTAATTCTTATAACTATACATCCTTTTTTCTTTCTTTTTTTTTTCCATAGAAAACACAAGTGATAACTTTAAAAACAGTACAACTAAAATATAAAAATATAACAGAGAGAAGAGTAATAACTTAAATGAAAGACAACAGCTAATTCTTACAAATATTTACAATTTACAAAAAAAAGTGGAAAAGACATAGAAGGGTATAGAAAAATAAAATGTATAGAAATAGCTTGAATATAATAAATAAACTATCACTTCTTTGATGCTTTCATTTCCTTGACAACTTTTAAGTATGGTGGAGGGTAATGTTGAGCAGGATGGGGAGCCTTAACAAGGTATTCGCCAAGGTAGACGGGAGGAACCACGTGAATTTTTCGAGCAGCGATGCTGGTTAGAGGCACATCCATTGCTACACGTTCATGCTCCCATATTATGTAGTTTGCTAACAGGATCTCACTGGAACAACCAGAGCTTATATTAACTAACAGCTGATTTGGAGTGTCTTCACCTAAAGTTACCATCTATATTACATAAATAAATATTCGACTGAATTTATTGCAATTCTCCCAAATAAATGTATCTGAGTTAAATGCAGGAAACAATTTATTTTCTATATATANCCAAGGTAGATGGGAGGAACCACGTGAATTTTTCGAGCAGCGATGCTGGTTAGAGGCACACCCATTGCGTGTAGTTCATGCTCCCATATTATGTAGTTTGCTAACAGGATCTCACTGGAATAACCAGAGCTTATATTAACTAACAGCTGATTTGGAGTGTCTTCACCGAAAGTTCCCATCTATATTTCATAAATAAATATTCGACTGAATTTATTGCAATTCTTCCAAATAAATGTTTCTGAGTTAAATGCAGGAAACAATTTCTTTTTTTTTTATATGTATAACTTAATGCAAAAATAATAGAAAAACAAATCATTATTTTTTGTTTACTGTAGTTATTTATGAATTATAATTACTTATCTTTCTGAAGAAAGAAATTACTAGCTTCAAAATAGATTAATTTAAATAAGTAATTAAATTAATTTACTAAGTATAATACTTTGGCTAATGACTAATCAAGTGAAGTGAGCATAACTACATTCGATTGTTAACTTTAATCATGAAGGTGGGAGGTGAGTCATCAAAATGGAGAAATCTGCATCACTAAGATACTGAAAAAGAATAGATGATGAGGAAAATAACAGATGTAAATAACTGTGAAGATGAAAAAAGGTAAAAGAATATACCATAAATTTAAAAGTATAAAATATATAAAACCTTACAATCTAAACCAAATTGTTATTAGTCACACTCATTTATATATTTTATAAGTTACATAAAAGAAAATCAGCCATTACGACCTACAATGTTTGCCTAGAATAGCCAAGCAAATACATCATCTAAATATTCCTTAAAAAAATTGGAGAAATTATTTTTGCAAATAAAGCCTTTTGATTTTATGAACACAGGAGTTTTTGTAAATTATATGTGAATACATTTAATTATGTATAGAGTTTTAGTACCTGCGAGGAAGAATGGTAGCACCACCTGCTTCAAGAAGTCGCCTAAACTGAGGCTCTTTATTCTCTGATGTAAAGAGCGTAACACGCATATCTCGGAAAGGTGCTGCTGAACCCATGTCCCGCCTTTTCAGTCTCCACCTAATAAAGCAATGGCTTGAAATGATAAATTTGACTTCTATTATATTAATATGATAATACGACAAAATCTTAATTTACTTCTGTAGAGAGCACAAGAACTACTACAGGAATTTCTGCAGATTTAGTAATACTATATGATTATAATATTTTAAAAACCAGCAAGATAGAGTGCAGTACACACACAAAAAGAAAAATAATCACAAAGAGAAAAATTTTTGGGGATCACTTGCTCTTCGTCGGGGAGGAGTGAAGAGAGACTACTCACTCCTCATGGATGAAGGGCAAGAAATCCCCAAAATTTTTACACCTTGTGATTATTTCTTTTTGTGTGTGAACGGCACTCTCTACCCCAACTGTTCTTGACTACAATAAATCGCCGCGAGTGTTTCATTTTCTGTATATATATATAATAAGTGTATATAATAAGAAATGAAAATGAATGCATCAATTTAAACCTTGTACGCAGATTATAAAAATGCTGCCGATTATCTCTCATAATTTTATTTTATTACATACTTTACAAGCTATTTTAATATGCATTATATTGCATTTAATACATAAAATATGATTGAAAATTAAATAAATTATCGGAACAATGTGAATTAAAAAATAATTTCTTGACATAAGGTGATATATAGTATACAACAAAAACTATAAAAAAAAACCTAGTTGGTCAGACCAACCCACAGAAGACAAATGCAGTTGTCTGGGAGTCGATTAATAGCTTGACAATGTCAGCTCCTTCGAGCCTAAGACAATGGGTTACTCTCGTGGGTTAGGCTCTCGCTAGTGAGTTGGGAGTTTAATGAGTTATCTAGCTCGTCCTGGTGGTGTAATGGTTTAGCATACTGGCCCGGATAGCAGGAGGTACAGGTTCGAGTCCTGGCTGGGACAGATAGATTTTTTATTCTATTCCCTCTCATTAATTGTTTAAAAATTACGTGGGATAATAGACCACAATTAAATAATTATTTATAAATGCATAGAGTTTAGTTTAGTTATTTCCATTTACTATAAAAATGCTGACTTACTTGTAACTTGCATTAGCTAAACCAGCCTCTGTAGAGCCAGGTAGTAGTTTTGGGAGCCTAGTCGAGTTCACTGGGTTACCCCATTCAAATTCTTCCTCCTGTAGAAAAGTAAGGTGTTATTAATAAAATGTTATATTAATGTAAATATGAACTAAAAAATTATATTAATTTCAAGTAAATACTACAATTATTCACCCTCTGCAGATTAATGTACTATTCTAAATAATTTTTATTAAATAAAATCAATGACTATAAAATAAGAAATAATGGGCCTTTTGATACAGGAAAATATATACTTAATTGAAGATACTGCATATTATGTTTCATACCTGGTAATAGCCTCTTTGAAACCAGCAATATTACAGGAATTAAGTTATTTAGGCTAAGGGATAAAATTAGCATTCATCAAAATTACTTTCTTATCTTGCTTATTAGATTTCTTAACAGTAAAACAATTTTTCGAACTAATAACCCTCACATATATTTTTAATATTAAACTTAATATATTTTAACATTAATTTAATATTAATATTTTAAATATTAAAATTAAAGGTCTTAAGTGGCCAAAAGGGAGATTATTCATAATTTTTTCTACTGGTTTGAACCGTCTCATTTTATTTTTAACAATCAAGCTTTCGCTCATTATGCTCTGAGCTTCTTCAGAGTTACAATAGAAACATTTTTATAGAAAATAAGATATTGACTCAGATCGTGGAAGTCTCTGAGAAAAATCACAAATTAGACATCTTTTCTTTTTTTTTTTATTATCTGCTTTCTCAGATCTTTTTTTTATCGTGATATTTTACTTTCTTCAAGCAAAAAATTAGTGTCTATAATGACATAAAAAGAAATTGTAACTCAAAACTTGTAAATATATTTAATTTTGTCATCAATTATCAAATTAAGTAATTTAAATGGCTTTGTAGATGTCATGTATACATTGTTTGTTTCATTAATAGCTTTAGTTTCCTTTTAATAATATTTTTAATATTGTAGTTTTTTTTTCTTCACAATCAGCTTATATTATTAATGACTGTAGAAATTATTTAAAGGCAATTTTAATTAACCTTTTAGATATAGTTTCAAAATAAATTATAAGTATGTAAATTTAAAAGATGTGGGACTAGCAAGATATTCTCAAACTGACATATACATTATATGGAATTAAAATAAAGAATATTTATTTAATTAATTTTAATGAAGATGACATTTTGAATTTCAACAGGTTCAAAAATATATTTCTGAGAGAGAGAAGAGATATTAATATTGTTAACTAATACTATTATGAAAATAGCAGTTGTTTTTTATAAATGAATAGTTACTTATGGCCAACTAATTTCTCTTAGTAGAAAGGAAAAATATTATCAATTAGAAAAAAAAATGGAAATCTTATATAGAGGTGCAAAACTTTTATTAATATCAAAATTCCATAAAATTAGTGAAAAATAAAACCATTTATTTTCAAAAAACAGAAAAAAACATTTAGAGTACACAAAATATGTGGAAGAATAAATGAGAAATTAGAGCAAGAAATTTAAAATAAATTATAGCATATTTATTGGCACTACTAGGTTTCATTGCCAAAACCACTCTAGCAAAATTTAACTTTTTCTCTTGTGGATTCTTTCTTACAATTATATTAATATTCACTTAATATATTTTTACCTAAATTTAAAAATTTTTAAATAGTTTTGTATCGATGCAATGGTGAGCAAAAATTGTAGGCATACTATTTTATACTACAACATTACATACTCTTCATTATAGTTTTTTTTTAATGGAATGTTTCATTCATTGTAAGTGGGCACATCTAAATATTTTATTACTATATGCTCAGGTTTCTTAAAAGAGTACAATCTGACTATATGTTCAGGAAATTATATCAATAGCATACAGTACAATTCAATTTCAAAGAATGCCATTCCATTCTACAGCGAGTAGGTTCACAACTTAAATGAATGTGTATGCCATTGATAAGAGCCTTCTGTGGGATGGTGAGATGTCTGCTGAATGTTGACATTGATAACCAAAACATTTATGAAGACAAAAACAAAGGATTTTCTTACTACTCTGTTTGACTTGGTTAAATAAGTTACAGGAGGTGACAATATCAATATTGGGAACATTAAAGAGTGGTTGAACTGTGACACTAATGAGCTAGGATTCAAACAATTGACTGATGAAAAAATAGCTAACAAAGTAAAATGGAAAAAATAAGAGCAAAGTAAAAGTGAAGAAGACAAGGAGACATCATATGAAACGACTTTGCAACATGATGACAGGCTGCTGCAGTATTTAGAGGTGCAAGATGACACAATTTGCTGAAAAACTGATGCCAACAAAGTTGCAGTAAGATTTAAAAAAAAAAAAAAAATTATATATATAATCTGAAGAATTCATATGAACAATGAGATCCCTAGTTTAAGTTTCTACTTAAATAATTGAATTAATCAACTTAGTCTTAATCATAAGTACATCTTTTTTTATTTATTGGTTTTACAAAAGTATGTAATGTAGGAAATATTTTCACAGTTAGTACACTGTTTTGTGTATTTTTTTTTTTTACTTTATTTTCCTTTTTTAAGGTTTATAAGCCTTTTTACAGAATTTACAAAGTACCAATGTCACTCAATTCCATAGATATTTGATAGTTTACTGCATTTGTATCTATCTTATGTGAATATATTCAAGAATCTACAATTTTATTCATAATGTATGCATATGTAATTGAACGGGAAAAAATGGTACTAATGAAAAATAGTAAATCTTTTCTAAAAATAATTTTGATTTATTTTTAATTAAATAATTTACATACCATTATTTTTTTATTTTACTACAAACTTAGACATCACTCAGAAAATTTACAGTTCAAAGTAAAAACTTTTTCTCTAGGGGAATTTAACTAAATTCTTACTGAATTACATTACTCCCGTTTTAACTCAAATATTAGTTTATTTGTTAATATAATTAGTATTCTTCATTTATTTTATAACGAACTTAATAACAATTGACATTTTACATAGAAAATAAAATTAATAACTCGTATTTTAAATTTTTACCAATTTAGTTTTATCTGGATCGATCTCAGTAGCTACATTATCTGTTATAAGGACCTGCATTTTTAAAATAATTTAAGAAATATTCTTATTTTTCATGTGAAAATATAAATTAGTTAAGGGCTAGCTTATGCCACCAAGATGGTTTAGTCACAGTGGCAATGACCAGAACTTTTCTTAATTGTGAGATATGTTTCATTTAAATAATAAAGAAAAAAAAAGCACTCACATTAAGGAACTGCCTAGCTTCATAGCAAAAATCAAGATAGGAAGAATGTAGGACCCACTTTCCTGAGGCAATGCAGCAGAGGAGCTTTTCACTTCGTATGGGCTTCTCAATAATAATGTGAGTAGTACTAGGATCATAGGTGGAGCACTGGGTCAGTCCAGCTCCCAAGAGTTGGATTATACCTTCATACTTTTGCTTAGCAACAGCCTGAAAGTCAAGAACTTCACTTAATCTTAACAAGTCAAATTAAAAAAAAATAATAATAAACTAAAAAATGTTAAATCTATTATAAATAGATGGATAAAAATGACCATTTTCAACCAAATATTTGTATTATTATATCTTTGATATGTAGTGTGAGAACGAACATTATCTAGTTGGAATAAAAACTTCTTTTCGGTTAATCAAAGCAGGATAATGATCAGACAGCTTCACTCACAATCATCGCAAAACATGGATTTGTTGCCTACTTTGTAGCAACTGGAAAATCCGTTTGATTGCAACTAGCCATTACTTATGGATACTCGGATTTCGCCAGTAAACCCATTTTTCATCAAAGGTGACAATCGTCTGGTAAAATCTGAAAGGATTTTTCAATAAATTTTCACATATTTCTAATCTCACAACTGATTGCTGAAGAATAAGATAATGAGGGGCCAGTCTAATGCTCTTTTTCACCTTCACCATAGAGAGTAACATGTATAAAAATATTATATTATAATTATATATTATATAATATTCATATTAACAGTATAAAAATTTTTTTCTAGAAAGGCTTTAAAATTACAAAAATATTGTAGGACACAGTCATGTTTATTATTTGAAACAAAAAACTAAACTTAAGACTATTTCTGACGAGGTCGATTTGGTTTTAACAAGCATAGAGAATGCTTTAAAGGGATTATTAAGTATTGGTAAGTATTAAATTTCATATAAAAACATTTCATGAAAAAAGAAAAAAATTTTAAATAGAAAACCCACAATCAAAAAATTTGCTCCTTGATACACCTCGCACCAAGTTGATACAATTGCAACTGCAATTGGGGTAACCAATAAAATTATACATAATATCATGTTATTTAATAAAATATTTGAAACAATATTTATAATATTCCTGCAGTCAACTAGTTACAAATTAAATAAAGTAACATAAAGGGGAAAAGTCCAATTTTCAATTTCCTGGCAAAACACCCCCCTTCCCTAACACAAACTATCTTTTGCAGAAAAAGTGTTTGAAGAAAGTTGGTTGAGAATCGAAATAATGAAAGAGAACAATAAATGTAGAACTCAACGAGGTTGTCAAAATGGTTCCAACAAAGGTCAATAAGTGTAGCTGTTTTGCTGTTAAAGCAATTTTAATGTTTTAACCCATAATATTACCCCTTTATGGTAAAAGTATCATGCAAATTTGAAATTTGGCACATTGTGAGAACTGGATGAAACAAATAATTTTTTAAATTATCAGGAAATATAAGCATGTCCAGTAGATATGGGTGTTTAGAAACAGCATCTCTATCCATGAACCAAAATAGTTCCATAGGAAGTAAAATAAAAATCTCTAAATTTAAGGACCTCAAAAAGACAAGCACAATCTAAATTCCATCAAAATCAGTTCAACTGTTTTTATCATTTTCTAGTAGTAGTTTAGTTATAAATAATAAATAAGTATAAATACAATTTAAAAGTTAAATAAGCTTAATTCCCTTAGTCCACAACTTAAAAAAATCAATTAACAGGACAATTGTTTATTTGTAAAATGTGAAGCTCAATACATTTATCATAATATTACCAACTACTAGTACCAATTTTAGGTGTAATGATTTGGCTGTTAGAGAAATTTTATAAAACCTTAATGTAACCCTTTTACAGTCATATGAAATTAGACTAGATTAGATAACACTAGGAATATAAAGATTCTTGAGACAAAGACGACCGTATTACTATCTTTGAGGTAATTATTTAATAATATTTTATCCAACAGTGGTATATTTATTGATAGAAAAATAATTAATATTTTCAGACTTACTGAAAGGCCTGAGAGCAAGAAAATTTTATTACTTTTAGTAACTGGCACATTGGATAACTCATCATTCTTAGAAACCTAAAAAAGAAAAAAGAAAATGTTTTATAACATAATTTATACCACACTTTAAAGAAACACATTCACACACATATAGTTTTTTTTTTGTCTATAAAGTAATTTTTTGCAGCATGTAAGTCTTTAATATGAATAATGAAGGAGTAAACATTCATGACCTGTAACTACTAAGGAATAAGAGCAATTATGTTCTTAGTGACCTGTTACACAGTATTCTTTTATTGACTGTGTGTGAAGGATTATCAATCAGCTTTCCAGACCTATCAGTGTTTTATCTTTAATTAAAAATATATTCAATTTTCTGTTCCGATTTTAACCAACAGTTTATTCAATATAAATTATAATGCCATTAATCTAATACATCCATTTAGAGTAAATATGTAAGTAATAGAGCTTTTGATAGAGAATAGAAAGAAAGAAGACATGTGAAGCTGCAAAAAGGCATCATAATTTTCCAAATAATAAGACCTTCATTATACTTTACTGGGTTATACAGTACCATAGACAGAGTGAGCAGCATAGGAGACCACCTGATATATAACTAAAATTCTCGACCTATTAGGAAGGAAGTAGGGACAGATGTCCATTAGCATAAGTCAAGTAAATGGCTGCCTTGCGAAAATTGACCACAGTAATAAGACGAATACTGGCTTACCTGAAGTTTAGGTGAGTTAGCAAGGTTTGAATAATTCTCTGGAACATTTTCCTTAGGAGTTTCATCCTACAAAATAAAAGCATATATTACTTTAAAAAATTGGGAACATTAATTCATAGTCCCTTCAAAGACCCGTCAAAGTCAAGTTAAAAATGCTGAACCAATTGGGACTGAACTGAACCTCCACAGGTATAAAGAATGTTAGGGAATTACTTAGAGGCCATATATAAGCAGCTCCTCTGTGCCTTGGGAGGGAGAGTTCCCAATAAGTGATAAAATAATTATAACAGTTCAGAGATAAATAGATTGTTATGATAATTCTTAGTGCTTTAGTAATAAGGACTTATTGTTAATCATTGTAAAGTAGCAGTAAGTTATAGTTGTTATCTTTAATTGTATAATAGATATAAAGGAGTAGTAAAAGATTGTTAACTAGCTGTAAGCATTTGTATTTGATAATTAACTTGAGATATTTTTTTGTAAAAGCAGTAATTTTATTCAACCATAGTCCATAATAGTTAGATTATCAAGGCTGATAACCAGTGATACAATCATAAAATATATTTTGATAAAGTAAATAAAAATTTTAAATTACCATGCTTTTAGATGAATCAGAAAATGCTCGTGATGATTCATGAGCACCCTTATTTCGGTTTATTCCCTGAAAAAGAAAATTAAGTGAAAAATCAATATTAAATTAAGATGACTAAGACACTAGTGCCCAGACGAAAAGGGCTTGTCAGAATAAATTAGTGAATCAGTTTCTCCTGAAACTTTGTTTTGAAAACCAAAAAAAAAAAAAAAATTGAGAAGGGAAAAAAAAATCTAGAGACATTATGGGCATTACTGAAAATGATTTGGGATATTAGTTTCTTGATACAGAGATACAACATTACCATTTGGACTGGATACTATTTTAAAACAAATTTTTAATTAAGAGAAATTCCTTTTTAAAAAATTTGATTCAATTGCTTATTGCAAAAACCATTCTCAAGATGCTTCGCTAGAATGTTTTCGTCACTTCCTTCCTTGGGACATGCTATGTGAATTGGGCAATGACTCTTTTAGCGGAACTTTCAGAGGAATTACAAATTTTAGTGTTTCCGAATCTCAAGGCCAGTAAATTACCTGCAAAATCCACTTCAATTACATCAGGAACGAATCTTCATCCAGGTGACATCTCGTCCCCACTCGTCTTCATGAAGCCCTGAAGATGGCTTAATAAATAAGCCAAAATTTTCTTTCCATTGCATTTTTTTTTATATCAACCTTGACCGCAACCCAACGAATATTCTCTTCTACTGAAAGTATTTTACGCTTTCTTCTTAGAAAAATGTAAATAACTTTTTTTAATCTTTTTTTTTTAGTAAAACATTATTCATAGCTCTAATGAACGATATTCTTCTGTTTTAGATCCCTTTATACTTTTAGCAATTTTTTTTTTTTTTCAAAAGCACACATAAAGGAATTTTTCTAGTAATAGGAATTTAAAAGTTTATACTATATTTAATGTTATGAATATAATAACACAAATTCAACATACAGAGGCTGTGATGGTTCTTAAAGATACTTAGCCGCGGCTAGATCTTCAGGTATAAGATAAGTTAAATCAGTCTTAAAAGGTGAGGAATCTTAATTGTCTAAAGCTAAGCTTCTAGACTAAATTTCAAGGGCAGGATTAAATATTTATGACTTCTGGCGATGGCAGAAATTATCACGCCAGCCATCATCAATATTCACAGTATTCAAGTATGTTGTATTAAAATATTTCATATTTTATTTTGATTAAGTTTTGTTTTTAATTATAACAGGTGTTGATATAATTTGGTGTACAAGCCTTACCTGGCAATTTTTGAAACTATTAAAATAAACTCGTTTTTATTTCTAAAAGATTGATTTCAAAGAATAAACAATAGGTGGCTAAGAGGCACTGATGCTACAAGCTTCACCTTTATACAGCAGCTAAGTATAAGTAAAATGGCAAAGAGTTTGAAGGAAACATAAAGTTTTTCATCACCTAATCATAAACATATTTAAAAAGAAAAATTCAGATATTACCTCTCGAAAGAGTGTGAATAGTACAGATTGTCTTAATAGAGTTTATTCCTTACACCTGATACACTCAAAAAATAAGTAAACAGAGGAAAATAATTTGCAAGATTTCTTCAACAGGTATTCTGAGTGTTCCAATAATTTCTGAGTATTTAGTACTTTTTCTTAAATGATTCAATTTTCTGAGTAAAACCATAAAAGTCACTCAATATATACATATATATTACCTAAATTATCAAGTATGTAATAAACTTATAGGAAATTTAATTTAAGAACACCAAGAATATTCCAATGTGAATTTCTAACTACATAAAAATATATTAATTGTAAAAAATTGGGTTAATAATTTATGAATTTATTTCATAAAAATAAAATTAGGCAGTAATGCCCCATAAATCCTCTACAACAAATTCCGAGATCTATCCTAACCTTAAAGCAGACTAAAAACTAATTGAACATGAAAAAAAAAAAAAAAAAAAAAAAAAAAAAAAAAAAAAAAAAAAAAAAAAAAAAAAAAGACAAATTATAAGACCTTAACATGAGATTGTTTCCTGAAAAAATTGAGAAAGAAACAGACAAATTAATTGTCAATATTAATGGTTCAAAAATAGAAAGAGCTAACAGAATGTCAGTCCTACTCCCAGACACCGAAAAGCCCATACCAACCCAGACTATCACACTTCACACAGAATCACTTGTGATAAAAGAAGCCTTACGTCACATATGGATACATTTTAAATGATCAGATATATAATTCCTAATATTATACGAGTCAAATCTAAGAAATTAATAAATAAAAAATTGCGTGACAAATAAACTAATTTAAAACAATGGGTAAAATTAATGAGTTATTATTATTATTTTATGGCATTAACAAGAAACTTGGTGTTCATGAAAAATCTAATATAAAATGTTTTGTTATTTTTTTTCTTCTAAACATTTGCTTCTTTATTAGGAACTCACCAACTAAGGACTTTTGATAATTTAAGGAAAAGAGAAAAATGATTCCTATGGCCAAAAAAAGAAGGAATTCTTACAATTCTTCACATGCTATAATGAGTTGCTATGTCCACAGTTAAATATTATAAAAAAATAATTTTATTGAACACTTTATATTAAATGGGCTAACTATAAATGGTATCATTCACAGCTATTCATTTATATATAATCACATGTCAATTGATTAAAGTGCCATAAAACTGTTCCAATATTATATACAGGCCAAGTTGAATAATTACTGAAAAACAGATGGGCATCAAATATAGATCCCAAAGTTTTTTCTGCTTTCCAAGAAAACACTTGTTGAAAGTATAATGCCAAAAAGCTATTAAAAAATATGAGAAAAATATTTAAAAGACTATTTTAACATAGCTGTAGTAAACACTGGCTAAACTCTTAGACATGAATAAACTACAAGAGTGAGTCTTTATTGAAAGAAAATAAGAAAAAGAAGGTTGAATAGCTAGATCTACAAGAATTTAATAAAAATATTACTTAAAAATACCTCACAAACAGTTGATGAATGTATTGGGTTGAACTCTAACAAAGCAGGTCTGTTCTCCTCAATGTAAGACACATCTCCATTTGATTCTCGTTCTAATATAACATAATATCACAATAAAAAATCAAAACAAAAATCTTTATTTATGTTTATATTCTATTTTCATTAATTTGCCTAGGAAACTGAAAAACATATATTTATATATGATTGAAGTAAATAGCCAATGAGAAATCTATTGATTATTAAAGCAATTTTTTAAGAGTAAGATACCTTGTAAACAATGAGAATAAAAATGATTTTATCCAGACTACAAAGGAAAAAAACTATTCCAGAAAAGCTGAAAACAATGAGATCAATAAAAGAGTGAAATGAGAAAACAGACTACTCAGATGAATAGATTGGTTCCTTCACAATTCAATTTCAGAGTTATCAACCAACCTGATTAAATACAAACCATTAAAGTCTTAATCTTAATACATATAATTATTATTGGGTGAAACAGATCTTTTTAGCATAAATTAATTGTTAATGTGTAATTGTTGAATTTGATTCATGTTGTAGTGGAAGAAGGAGAACAAATTATTGCAGTATTCCAAGACCTCTCAAGGCCTATCACAATGAAAAATATTTAGTACATAAAAGTTAAATTTTTCTATAAAAAAAAAAAGCTGTTTGAAGCAAAGAACATAGGTCTAAATTTTTTTTCAAATTTATATAAATGATCTTATATGTTATGTAAGTTGGGAGTGGGTTCAATGGGCCACTTCTCCCTTCAATGTGACATTTAATTTATTATATTTTTTGTTTTTACGTATGTTGTATTAAACCATCAAATTACAAGATTTTATAAGAAGAATGTAATATATAAAGATTATATATATGTGTGTGTGTTCTTGATAGTATGGTAGGACCAGATCAGATAATAATTTTGTTAAGCGGCAATGTAACATTAGTTTGAAGAAATAAAGATGAAATTGCTGTCAAATAATATAGAGCAAGAGGAGAGTTTTTTGACCATAGGTATTATTATTAGATGATTTTAGTTGGGGTTCGGTCAAGGTAGATCCAAAAAAAAAAAATACAAATTTAAAAAAAGTGTATTTTTTTGGATCTACCTTGACCGAACCCTAACTAAAATCATCTAATAATATAGAGCAAGGTTACTATAAAACCATAAGAAAACTATTGAAGTTTATAAATTTTTTTTGTAGTATATAATCCCACGTAAATTTTAACAATTTTTAGTGCAAGGGAACAGAATAAAAAATCTAACTGTCCCAGCCAGGACACTAGTGCTGGGAATTTAATAACTTGTCAGATTTGTCCCGGTAGCATAAATGGAAAATGCACCGGCCCGGATAGCAGGAGATCCAGGTGCTTGTCCTAGCTGGGACAGTTTGATTTTTTATTCTGCTCCCTTGCACTAAAAATGTTTAAAATTTATGTGGTATTATATACCACAAAAAAAATATGTGAAGTAAATAAAGAGTCATTTAAACAGCTTGACAATGTCAGCTCCTCCGAGCATAAGACGATATATTTGTCGGCCTTGGAGGTTAGACTCTCGACACTAGTGCGGGGAATTTAATAACTTGTCAGACTTGTCCCGGTAGCATAAGTGGAAAATGCACCGGCCCGGATAGCATTGATCCAGGTTCATGTCCTAGCTGGGACAGTTAGATTTTTTATGCTATAGAAGTTTAGTTTAGTCTAAAAGATGACAACATATCTACAATCTTTCAGGGAGTAGTAGTTTGAAACAATAAATTTACATAAAAAGCTCATGTGATGTGGCACGTGGTTACTTGGCACATCTTAATGAGCTTGATAGGAAACCAAGGCTGTCACTGAGTATTATTCTAACATTGCAAACATTGAATGATGGTTCACAGAAATTTGCTCTATATGACCTACTTTGCCCTCTTCTATACTGAATAAAATGAATTATCTGGTTAACAAGAATGGAAATCATTTACATAGACAAATGAGAATATGACTGGTCATTTATAACAAATACTAATCTGCACCACCCCCTCCCCCCCAAAAATTTTCAAATTTGATTGTCAAAAACTTAGAAAACCTTTTTATGAAAAATTTCTGATTAAATATTATATTATATAT
>KZ808371.1:133344-174947 GCA_000696205.2 Oncopeltus fasciatus
TCAGTTGTTTTCTGCAGTTTACAATGTGAACAACCACCCTGGGGAGATTTCTCCACTCAACGCCATTGCCCTGATGATGGCTTACTAGCTAAGCCGAAACGTTGGCATAAATAAAAATATTACTCCAAATTTTGGTGTATATTTTTTTCTTCCTGGCCGAAACCCCGACCATTCTCACATGATATTTGAGACGGCCAACTAACCATCAACCATATTTAAAAACAAAAACAAAAAGCTAACACATTAATTTAAAACCAATAAATCTATATATTTACATCTAAGATCAATTGTTTGTACATATATAACCTACTATTAAAAAAAAAATAATCAAAAATAAAAAATAAAATTATTGACAAAATCAATACATAATATATTCAATTATACCTGAAAAGAAAAACAGAGAAATGTACCCACTAAGAAAAATAATGATTTGTGCACCAAAAAGGGTTGGTGGTTTACTGTGTGAAAGATGATGATGCAAGACAAGGATAATAAGATTAAGACATTAGAAGCTTTGATATGTATCTGAACATTTAGATTAGACTGTCCAGTTGTTTTTGTCTATTTTTACTTCTAAGCATTTACTATAAGTCCACTTTGGTTTATTTTATACAACAATTCTACAGTGTTTAGTATTATAATGGCCATTTTCTTCAAGGTAGTGCAAAAATTTGCAGATTTTCTAAAGTGTTCCAGGCACCATTTTTTAACTTTCCTTCCTGTTTGACCAACATATAAGGAATTATAAATGTCGTATTTTATTTTATAAATTCCTGAGTTATCTCTAATATATAAATTCAAATGGAGAGTTTTTTTTTAGCATTATAAGATAATTTTTGTTGGGGTTCGGTCAAGGTTGATCCAAAAAAATTCAATTTAAAAAAATGCACATTGCAAATCAGCAAAAATTATCTTCCAATACATTACGTTTTTAGTTTTAATTTGTTGATTAATGGAGGGTTCTTGTATGTTATATTAATATTATGCTTCTTTAGAATGCTACCAATTTTTTCTGATACTTTGTTTCAATACACTAAAGCACACCTACTACATTCCTTATTATTCATAGGATTATCCTTTGAATCTCCCAATATTTTCATAAATTCTTTCCTGATCCCTTTCCTTAAGAAATTCTCTACCTAAACTTCACTGTAACCATTTTTATTAGAAAGATATGTGTGTGCTCTTTAATATATAATTCAGTTGAAACCGATATTGATAACAGTCTATCAATAAGAAAAATAATGGTGTATCTTTTATATTAAAATGCAGGTTTCAGCCAAAGTTTATTGTAGGGTCCTTGGCAGTGTGTTTGTAGTAAAGTCCGTAAGCCAATTTTTCCCTCTCTTTCTTTACCATTAAGTCTAGTAAATTTTCATTCAAAGCAATCCATACATAAATCCACTAATCCATAAAACAAACCCCTACATAAACTAGTATTCTCCTGACTATTATATAAATTATGCTTAATATTTTTCCAAGCATTCCCAGAATCCCCCACTCTTTTCAGATACGAGCTCTAACCAAACACACCTCTCTCCTCACATTTCTCCAGAGTAAGTCGACCTTGTCACTTTTCCTAGAGTTTGCACATCTGTTGCCATTGCAGTTCTGTAATAACTATAGTTATCAAGTATTAATAATAGTTGTAAATTTGAATGTAAAATAAAAATTTATCTTTTTTAAAACTCAACTGAACCGAAAAGATATATAACTGGCACAGTTGGACAAGATAAACCTGAAAAAGAAGAACTCTTTGCTTCCCTCAAGATCTTCAGGAAGTTGGCATCTCATTGAGCATGTCATTTAGAGTCTTCGCAACAATGAATTTTGAAGTATTCGCCTTTCAGTAAGTTTTATTGTAATATTTTTTAAGTTTAAAAATAAAATAAATTAAAGTTTTTTAATTAATTAACGATGAAAATATTGTTATTATTGAATACTGAATTTCAATTATTTTATCACAGAAATTATATTTTATTAACAATTTTAATTTTTCAACTTAACAATTATAGAAATTTTTTTTTAACTTTTAATAATTCAATTTTATTTTTTAAGAATTCTAAATATAAGCTTTCAATTTTAAATTTTTGAGATATTATACTTCTATTTTAAACACTAACATAAACAATGGGAAACCTATTAATCAGACAATCCAAACTTAATAAACAAGTACAGAAAGATGCCCCCAAAATCAAGCATTAAGATAAACATTAAGAAGGGAATATTTTGTCATGATTCCTGATTTCAATGGAACACCCAAAACCCTGCACAGATTCATAACAATTTCCAAAAAACTAGTTTGCCGATTTTATAACATGATAGACCCCTATGATTCCCAAAATGAATATCTCATGAAATCATCTTAACAAAAACTAAAGCTAAATCAGCCGAATCCATTTCCACCCAACAGGATGCAATTAAAACAATCTTACTAAATTCATACAGCCACAAACGAGTCTATTTCACCCTTCAGTTAGAAATATGTGATTTCAAACAAGGTCCCAACGAATCCAATTTACATTTTTATTATATTTCAGGCTTAGAAGATAGTTCTAGCCTGTTCAATGCTGCATCTCTTGTTCTGGATCCCATCCAGTATGGGTCCATTAACAATGTATAATCATAACTGGAGAAGTGAACTACTCTAACAGCTTACAGTTTCAGTCTGGAATGTGCCAGCAATGGATTTGTAGAAGAAAAACTTGAAAGTAAGTTCACAGTAACTAGTGATCCCAAGGGTTTCATCTTCACTAAGTTAAATGGTTCCAATATTTTTTAAAGATTCGGTGATAGTAGTAGTAATGATAGTATTCAGAATGTTAAAAAAATAAGAAAACAAAAATTAAGCATGTAATCCAGGTTTAAATTGAACTATTCTGATCATGAGAATATTGTAGATAATATAAAAAAGCCAACTATAATATAGCAATAATATACTGCATTATTTTCACAAATAACTGTACTAAAATATTTACTGAAAAAAAATTTGTACATATTCCTTTAAAATCTGACAAATAATACTTAAAGATATGCACAGGCACAGCAAGAAGGACTTCATAATTCCTTCAAAAGTAACCAATCTATTTCACAAACTTGCACAATTGTTACTAGAATAGCACAACGATTCTAATAAAGGACTAATCAAATTACTTGACTGGATTTAAAAAAAGACTTACCTAGGATTGAGACAAGAAAATTCTTTCACGTCTGACAGTGAAAATTTCCCAACAACAATATGAGAAAGACAGTCAGACACAGAAGGAAACAATGTTGCACCACCAGCATTTATAAGTTTTTTTAATTTTTCAAATTCAAGAGGAGTAAATCCACTCAAAAAAATCTGAAACAAGGAATTAGCACTTAATATATAGCTCTGAGAGACAGCTGCAAATAATAAAATATGTACTTATATCTGAAAAGCATTCTTCAAAAGTGAGTTAAGCATATTGTTTTAGCCAAAAGTTACAGCTTTCGGAAGATAAAAATTTAACTCCAAATGAAGGATATATGGAGTAATGATTTTTAAAGAGTTTAAAGTCTAAAATTATTTATCAATTACACAATCGCAAGTCATAAAATATGACAGAATAAATCAACGATCTTTATTAGTTTTAATCATTAAAAGTGAACAATTGACTGAAAAACCAATGGGAAAAACAATTTTTATGAATATTGACATTCTTTGTCAAAGCTACTTAAACTGTTTAATAAAAGACTTAATTGATTTACAATCACTTAAAACATAAATGATGAATAATAGAAATGATCAATATTAATGAAAATGTTTATAATTATTTGCTGATACAGAGCATACAAGACCTTAAATAAAAAGATACTAACAAAAGAAATAAAAATTATTTACCTTGCAGCCATCTAAGAAAAGACCAGCAGTCCTAATATCCCTGATAGATAACCCTTCCAATAATTTCTTATATTCTTCATCTAAACAAGTAGAACATAAAACTACTAAGTTGTATATTGCATATGTTCTATAATATAATATTTAATATAAAACAGGATTAAAAGTAAAACTAAGCAAAGTTCTTTAAGTAGATATCCACACTTTTAGTTCCAAATCCACCCTATTCCAAAATAGTTTGCTTGAATAGACTACATAAGAAAAGATGTTCACAGAAGTTTCCACGATCTCCAGGAATATTCATAAAAACTTCCGGGCTTGACCATGTAGAAAGTTACTTTTTGCTGAGCTTTTGCACATCATGTATTGGCTTCTTAATGCCTGAAAGAAGAACAGTAGAAATTTCTACTTTCAGCCCTGAATAAGCCGCCATCATATGATGTGCGAAAGCTCAGCAAAAGTAACTTTTTACATGGTCAAGATAGAAATAACCATTTATAGACATTAGATAAACTTGGTTTTTTTTTGTTTTTTTTTAATAATAACCTGAAGTCCCTTGCACATGATAATGTTCATGAATATGAAAGATATTTCATAAAAAAATGTGGGGCATACAAATGTCTGAAAATTTCTAAGATAAATTCCCAATAATAAATTAAGTAGAAAATGAACTGTCGATTTAAAAAGTATGAACTGTCAAAAGATTACAATATTATTATAAAATACTAAAATTATTTTTCTAATTAACTAAATGATTTGTTTCATATTTTACAGATTCAAAATAAGATAATTTAATTTTCTTCTAATTATAGTAATAAAGGTCAAAACAGAAAAGTCGTTATCATCCTGCTATAAATATTTAATTATAAAAAGCAACTGATAGAACTTTTTATAAAAATTTTGTGTTTCAAGTTTCCTCCCCCCATATTCTACTGTATGACCACTGAAATTTTTGTCATTAAATTTTGAAGACACCAGTTCTATTTGAATAAAATTAATATTTCTGCTGTTGTAGCCCAAAAAAACCTTTTTTAATCGAAGTGAGGACTCAGATGAGTCGTTACATACCTGGAGCTGCAGTTGGATCTCTCACTCTGACTTCTGAACGAACACTACGGATAGACATTTCACTGCTGATACTAGTATTGGTTTCATCAACTTTACTTCTTTCTGAACTGCATGGTACAAGGGATACATTTGAACTCATAAAACCTATAACATGAAATAAATATTAATAAAGAACTATTACATTAAAATACCTCCTTAAACTTAAAAAGTGGGAGTAATTTTTTTTTTTTTTTTTTTTTTGTAATGTTAATCTCTCTTCCAACCACTCATAGTTGAGGGGTTATCAACAGGTTGCCATCCCATTCTAAACATCCTTGGCTCAGGCAAGCTTTTATTCATTGATAAAAGCTTACCCAGTGCGAGATTTAAATCCGCAGCACCAGGATTGCAAGACCCAAACAGAACTCATGAGCTACCCTAGCGTGTAATGTTAAGTTAGTTCTTTGTTAAATCAGAATTTCTTAAAAGAAAAAAAAAATAACAAAATACATCTTTATTCATTTTTTCTATTTATCAAATAAGCAATTCTCAGTTTAAGATCTGTAATATTAAGTTTCGATAGGTCTAGCCACCTCGAAGTTATAATTAATTTAAACCTGTTATAGTTTTGAGATCATGTTAGTTTTCTTAAATAATTTTATTACAGAAGATTAGCAATGAATTACATGAAATAGCAAACAGAGGTTAATTACATTTTCTTACCTTCACCTTCACTGACAGAAACACTCTCTTTAGATAACTGATAGGGATACAAAGAAAACTGAAGGAAAAAAATATTATACAACTCAATACACAAATCAAAAAGACACCAACCCGTTTGATTGGTATATCTGACCGTTGGAAAATTATAGAATTTCAACCCTTAATTTAACCTCCTTAGGGTTGATGAATCAAGCTCATATGGAAATAGGCACATAGTAGTAAATAATGGACCATAAATCTCAAACTTCATCAAACTATATTCTACCATTTCTAATAAATTTCATGAATGATGTACAGCAGGTAGACTTTTTTAAATTGGATCTTTGGGTTCTGAGTCTTGAAATTAAACATAAATTTTTAAGGGGGTTGTGACTTTGATTTTCAGGTTCATTACAATAGTTATTTTCTATTGAAAAATAAACTAAGAAACTATCAAACAGCGGTTAAGTAAATGAAGCAAATTTTTGCTTTTCCCAAGTTCACTCAAAGGTGAGAACAAATTAAATTTAATGACAGATATGATTATTAATACTGAAAAGCTCAAATAAGAGAAAATGTAAGGTTTGCTATATTGCTGATTGGAGGAGGAAGATGGAGTTGTTATGAATGCCCAGAAAAGGGTCTAGAACCGACAGAAATAAGTCCCTAGACCAGTCCAGGCCTGGTCTTCCACAGGTTTTAAGGACCTTCTTGGACTCCCAGGAGGCTCTAATAAGCAATATGCCTGCACCTCAATGGGAGTTCCCTCAGTCTTGAGTTTCTGTTAAATGATAAATAAATTGTGACAATTATGATATTATGTTCTATAATTTTTATCTTATAGACTAAAAATAACTATATATTCTAAAATTATAATTCTGTAAGTGAGTAATTCATTGAACTCCTTCCTAAACCTTAAAAGGAAGTGTCAACTTATTATTGCAACAGTTAAACTTGCCTTATTTGGATTTTGCAATTATATAATTTTTATAAGGTTTTAACCTGGAAATAAATCACACATAATTTTTTATGCCTATGTTTGAAGAATTAGTATTTCATTTATATGAAATTTAATATAAAGTAATTGCCAGATAAATTTATAAAATGAAAATAAAATAAAATAAGTAAATTATTTTTATGTAAAACCCCTGAAGAGATGCCAAAAAGAGCATTTATTATAGTTAACCATGAATTTGAGTACTGAAAAAACGCTTGTTCAACCTACTACTAGCGCCAATGTTAGGACATAACAACACCTGACAGGCCAAATAGTATTTACATTATTATATATTATAGAAATTAAGAGGACCCTTTAACTACTCTACCCAGGGCCTCCAGCATAGCATCCTAGTACTGTATGTTTTGTTAGCTTTTTGGCTATCAAGCTCCTTCAAAAATTGACTAAATCACAAATCATGAAAATAACTTACTATCATTATCAGCAGAGTGAGTAGGAGTGGAGCATCTAGGTCGTGCTTCAACCAAATGTTTCTTGGAAGGTGCGAGATAGCCCCTCTCGACTGATTCATAAATCCAAGAAGGTGCAACGCAAGGAATCCCCCATTGCTGAGCAAATTGCCATTTCTTACCTTCAGCTTCGCCAACCACTAGTACAACAGTCTTGTTCATTTCTAGAGTCTTCTGGTATATACCACCTGAAACAATTTCATATATATATAGTTTACAAACACCTCTTTATACAGAATACTTTAACCATTTAATAAAAAAACATTTCAAATTATTATTTCAGCAATTAGTCTATACATTTTTCTACAAACAAATACATTTTACTTTGTGATAATATTTCAAATAAAAAATTAAATTAAATTAAAAATTAATGAGAGGGAATAGAATAAAAAATCTATCTGTCCCAGCCAGGGCTCAAACCTGGATCTCCTGCTTTTCGGGCCGGTATGCTTCCATTACACCACCGGGACACATGGAGTAATGGAAGCATACCGGCCCGGATCGCAAGAGATCCAGGTTCGAGTCCTGGCTGGGACAGATAGATTTTTTTATTCTATTCCCTCTCATTTATGGTTTATAGATAAATTTTATTTCTCTTTAGCAGAGGAACCATAAGGAATAGAAATCCACCAATATAAATTCATTAGCTCTCAGGGAGGGGGTGAGGTGGATCATAAAAGTAACATCAATACAATCTCCGATCTTTGGTTATTCTGGTTCAAGAGTTTCATTAAAATGTTTTTTTAATTATTTAAGCAAAGCTCTACTTGCATAAATAATTAACAATATTTAAATAACAATAGGCAAAAACATGCAATAACCACTTATTTTTTCTTATCTTAAAATGCTCTCTCAAGAAAGTTACATATACATACATACAAATATATATATATATATGTTTANTCACTGGGGAGTTGCCTTTTGTTAGTAGGAGGCTCAGAAACACTGGCCAAGGACCCCGTGTGAGAGGAGGTACCTCTCCCACCAGGGAGGGTCAGTGGAAAGCCTGCCTCCTTTCATAACAAGGGCAGCTATTGTTCCGGTGGGCAGTCCAGGTAGGTCCTTCCTCTTCGAGTGCTGGCAGTGGAATGATGTTTGTTGAAGGTGCAGCATTAAAAATGCTCAGAAATGTTTATTTTTAAAAAATAATTGCAAATGGCTTATTGAATAACATAATATAAACATGAAGTTAGCATCTTTATAAAAAGGATTTTATTTAATATTTTTTTCAAAATTAAATAACTTTTAAACTGTGAACCATTGTTAAAATTAATTGATAATTATTTTAGTAATTGCATAGTGTGAAAGAAGGGCAAAAACTTAACATAAAACTTTTTATTTTTAATTTCATGTAGATTTGTAGAAATTCTAATGAGAGAAGAATAATATGACTTTTACTAAAATCCTTCTTGGATTATGGACATGAGTAAAATTTTTAAAGAATGATTTAAATTAACTGGATTTATTATTACATATATTTATTAGGACATTATTTTGATTTACTTGATTTGGGTAATGGCCAGAAAATTTAGTTCTTTAATGTTAATTTAATTGTTACTGAAATCAAAATTAGTTATTTTGAATGAAAGTCACTGGAGACTATTCTCTTTCATAGACCATTCATACTCCTTTCTAAAGAGCATGAGTTTGATACTTCTTTTTCCTTAATTTGACTTTAGGAAAACCATATTTATCCTGCAATGCTAATGTTTAGGTTTGTAATGGGCAACTTGTCCAGACTTGGAACGACAGACCGCTCAAGGTACAAATGGCATGCCTGATCCCTGCAGTGCAGCTGGTGGTGCATGGCAAGGGGAGACCCTGCCTCCAGATTGTTGTGTTTTAAAGTCAAGATTATTGCACAGTCAACTAAATGTATTGAAATAGAAATTAAGTGAATTTAAATTATTAAATATACCATTTGCATCAATCAATAGCTGGAGCTTTTTCTTCACAGACATTGACAAATTACTGCAACTGATATGCATTCCCTTGAATGGAGGTAGCTTAAAATTTGATGCATCTGGAGCTTTTGATCCCATTAGTGTCGCTTCCCAGCTTTTTTTTATCCACTCAGGAGAAATTATAGGGATATTGTTCTCAATAGCTTTCTAAAAAAAAAAAAAAAAAAACCAATAAGGATTGTTGTTTTAATGATTGGATTGAAATAATTTGAAAATAAAAATGCTCTTTATAGACTGAGTGGAGAATAGAGAATTCTCTACTCAGCCCTGAAGAAGCCATCACATGATGTGCGAAGGCTCGGTAACTATCAACAATCTGACACGGTCCAACCCGGAAGAAGAAATGGTAAATACATTTAAAACAAAAATTAGTAACTAAATGATTTTTAAAAATTCAACAGTTTTCAAAAAGAAGATTCTATAAGATTAATAGAAATTTTGAAAATAAATTAGTTTCTAGAGATTAGTGAGAACAAATTAAAGAAATGCTAGGGAAATATTGAATTTTTTTTATTATTTTTATCTAAATTGTTATCTTACTAAAATATTCACCCTAAACATATGCAGAATATTTATTTTTTTAGTCTCTTGTTGTTAAGCCCTTAACCACACAAATTTGCAATAGAAAATATAATATTAATAACTGAGGTTTCCAGAAGGAGTTACAGAATGATATGCATTAAGTCCATTATTTTTATCCATGCCTCACTTATTAGGCATATCTCTTATAGGTAATGTAAGTATAATTTTAGTCCTGAAATTAGCATATCTTACTTTGAAAAGAAAAGCCTAAAAGTCTAGTTTTCTGCATTTTAAAAATTAGAGGTCCACCTAAATACTTTACACTACATTCTTGATTATCTTTTCCAATTTCATGTTTCTGAAATTCATTATCATAGAAATTTTTAAATTTGTCCTATGAATGTTTTTGTAATGCTAATAATGACAAAGATATTAGCATTATTAAGATTTTTAATTTTTGTATAATTTGTATAAATTAAATCAACATACAATATTTCAGTGATCCCTTCATGAGAAAATAGTAAAACCATTGAGAGATGATATCATTGTGGTGTAGTGAAGTTTCTGCAGAATTAACCTATTTTAATCATCAAAATCAAAATCTCCCTCAGCCAATCTTTATACAAATTAAATGAAAAATAAATTTAAATAAATAAATCATAAAAAGAGGGATAACACAGAGTCAAAGGTGCCAGAAAACAAAGCTAATAACATGATGTTAAGATTAAATATTGGCTCTATGTTTAGGACTTACAGTTTTTATCTATTATCCTGGTATTTGATGATCTAAAACTTGCAACCATAGAATAAATTAACAACTACAAATTGTTTTAAATAAATGTATTTTTTTAATTACTTACTCCACACTTTCCAGACATCAAGGAAGATATATTTTCAGCAATTAGGTGTGTAACTGCAAGGGTTAAATCATCACTGTAAATGGCACCCATGTAATTGCTAAGCTTCTTTATTTCATCCTGTGTAAAAAGACAGTAACACATTTAAAAACAGTCAAGTCAAAAAAACATTGTTAGTAAAAACAATTATTAAATTATTTTTTAAAAAATCATTTGTTTACTCTGTCTTTGCCACGCAAAGCTGTAGAACAAATCACAACACCTCGAAGAGCAATGTTGTAAACAGAGGAACCATTGGATGGAATTGGAATCCTTTCACTGATACATATATTAATGCATGAGGGACCCAATACTCTAAAATACAAAAAAAAAAAAACTTTAACTTTAATATTAAGATATTTAATTTTTCTAGAAACAAATACTTCATATAAGCATAAAAAAAACAACTTACAAACAGGCTTTTCCAGACAAGAACTCAAATGCTTCACCAATGAAGTTTTCAAGAACATACACTACATTTGATTCATAATCATTAGTTTCCAGAACAGAATCATCTGATATAATCTTTGGGTGAAAGCTATTTCTTTCACACACCTGTAAATCGAGAGGTAACAATTATCACAGGGCTTTATAGCACTGATAATACCATATTGAAAAGTAAAACACAAAACATACAGAAAAGGCATTTTTCATTTCAGTTGAGCAACTAGCTCCATCTTGAACAAAATAAATTTTAACTGTAGGCTGTTTGTTTTTTCCAATCGCATATAGATCCATGTAATCAGTTGGTTTACAAGACAATAAAGATAAACTTCCTTGAATATTACAACTATATATATTTAAGAGAACAGACTTTCATAATAAAAATAAGTTGACATTTACTGCAAATTAATAAAAACACAAGATACGTAAAAACAAATTCACATGACAAACGTATCTGACTGGAACTCTAAAACCTACCCAATCATCTGGTGCTATGATTGGCGCCAAAACAAAAGGTTTCTATATTGTGATTTATTCATAAGCTATTTCAATTTACTAATTTTTTTTTTTATAAATAAAAAAACGAAATGTACAAATATTAATTTTATTTAATGTATAAAAAAACCACTTTAAACATATGGAATGTAAATGGATATTTAAAATATCTAGTAAAAAAAAAAGTTAAGCAAACAGGGAGCAATACGTAATCCTTTCTGATGTAATATAAACATTTTCTATTGTAGAACAAGTTATATTATTGAAACTGTAAAGTATAACCTCTTTCAACACCTCTTATTATTCATTTATGAATTCTTACTTATGGAACACTTTTTTTTAAGAATAGAAATTACTTTCTTTATAAAAAAAATTAATCTTCAGCCCTATTTCCAAAATAGCTTATACATAAGTATATCACTCAGGTACAGTGTAAACTAAGCAAATTTCCTTTGTTTCATTAGAATGAACACATATAGCTAATATTTTATTTTAAAAGACATGGTGAAGACAATGAATAAAAAATAAGAACACTAAGTTTTATTAATATAGTTTTTTTGTGGTATTTAATCCCACGTAAATTTTAACAATTTTTAGTGCAAAGGAACAGAATAAGACGATATATTCGTCTGCCTCCGTGGTTAGACTCTCGACACTACGCTCTAGTAAGTAAGGGAATTTAATACTTGTCAGACTTGTCTCGGTAGCATAATTGATAAATGTACCGGTCCCGGATAGCAGGAGATCCAGGTTAGAGTCCGGACTGGGACAGTTATATTTTTTATTCTGTTCCCTTGTACTAAAAATTGTTAAGAACACTAAGGTTTTCTCCAGATGGTTTGGGAAGGAAGATCAGAAGTAGCACTCAACAGTCACAGAATATATTCAGCAGTCTTAATTATATTCTTTAATATGTGTTTTCGCAAAAATGTTGTACAACATTAATATTGTTAAAATACATTTTATAATTAAAATGTTCTCTAAATATTTCTAATAACACTAATATACAAAAGGAGAGTTTTTTTGACCGTAGATATTATTCTTAGATGATTTGAGTTGTGGTTCGGTCAAGGTAGATCCAAAAAACACAAATTTAAAAAATGTATTTTTTAATAAAGGATTATCTGCCAACGTTTCGGCTTACATAGTAAACCATCTTCAGGGCTGTAGAAATACAATGTCATGAGAATACAATAATAATTGAAATGAATATAATAGAGAATTGCAATAATATAATGTGATATCAAGAGTATGAATGTAGAAAGCTATGTAAGAGAATTTAAAAAGATTTTGAAAAACAATTTGAAAAAACATGCAAACAACAACTTATTGACACAAAAAAAAAATTGAATAACATTAGAGCAGTAATTTGCTACACCTACCTATCATGAAGATGAGAGAGGACGTCCTGTCCCTAAGTTCACATTTCCATGACTTAAATATAAATTTTCCTTCTACACAATGTGAGAGGTAAAAGGGTGGGGGGAGTAGGTACAAGGCGGAAGGTACAAAGGGAAAGTGGCCTGTTGCAAGAGAGGGCAATAAAAAGGACAAAGGAAAAAAGGAAGGGTATTTTTGGGAATATGTGTCTTTGGAACTGGGAAAAATGTTTTGACAGATTTATTGAGACGGAGGGCTGATGGTTTTTAGAATGTTGAAAAGGTTAGAATAAGTTGAGGAAATTTGTTCTATGCCTGTTCTGTCGTTAACTGGATAATGTTGTAAGTTGATGTGAACGGTTTCAGACAAAAGGCATTTGTGTTGGTAGGGTTCAGTGGAAAGAATGGTTAAGCTATCGAAGTCAAATGTGTGATTTTCATGAAAAACATGTTTAGTGAGGGCAGTTTTTATTAGTTTATTCTTTATTTTTATGGTTATTAATTCTGCGGGAAATAGGGTTTTTTGTTTGTCCAATGTAAGTACCATGGCAATTAGGTGTGGAACAGAGAATTTTTTAAAAAACATTAGTTCTGATAGGAAGAGGGATGGGGTTTTTGAGGATGGTGTAAATAGATTTTTTATTGGTTGTTGGTGGAAAAAGAAAGCTTAAGGTTAGGAAAAGTTTTTCTGAGAAATTTCTTAATATTTTCAGAAAGTTTTGGAATATAAGGAAGAGAACGGAAAACGAGGTCGTTATTTTGGGGGACGGGGATAGTTGGAGAAGTGGAAATAAAAAATTCTTTACCAAGTTTTTTAATGGTGTGAGTAGGAAAACCATTGGACAGGAGGATGTCAGTAACACGTTAAATATTTTTTCTGTGGAAAATCTTGTCAGTAAGATGATATCACATTATATTATTGCAATTCTCTATTATATTAATTTCAATTATTATTGTATTCTCATCACATAGTATTTCTACAGCCCTGAAGATGGTTTACAGTGTAAGCCGAAACGTTGGCAGATAATCCTTTATTAAAAAATACATTTTTTAAATTTGTGTTTATTGGATCTATCTTGACCAAACCCCAACTAAAATAATCTAAGAATAATACTAATATATATTGGCCATATATAGTTAAGAATCATTGCATTAATTAGTTGCTATTTTTATAACCGCCTCTCAATCTCATTTATCCGATTTCAGTAAAAAATTCCAAAAGTTAGATTTATGTTACAATATAACACATTATATGATCCACTAAATAGGTTACATAATGCATTAGATTTCATATAACAATAAGAAGCCTAACTATAGAATTCGGTTAATTCTACAAGGAGACGTCCTCCTAACTTTTGAAGTAACATTCTTAATTATTTTCTCATATTTCGCATTTTTTTTTCTTCCTAAAACCCCAATTTTCCCATTAGCCCAATTTCAGCCATTTAACTCATACATCGATACCAACTTTTTATTTTAAAGCTAAAGCACTTACACACACACACACACACACACACACACACACACACACACACACACATATATATATATATATATGGTTTAGACGAACAATATGCTTATCTTCTAATGTATGTTAGGTGAAAATTTGTTAGCTTGATTTCTTTGCTTTGAACTCTGCTAAAATGAAAGCATTGAGTATAGTACTTGAGAGAGAGAGAGAGAGAGTGAGAGAGAGAGAGAGAGAGAGAGAGAGAGAGAGAGAGAGAGAGGTTTACTTAGAAAATGTTTTTTATTTACACAGATTTTTAGTCAAACAAGGTTTATATTTCGTGTTTGAATTTTTTGTAGATTTAAGTTATAAATTTTAAATTCAATACGGGGAAAGGGTACTTCAATTTTGTTTAAAAATAATAATATTTTTTGCCTCATCAGACCTTGGGATGAAGTGGAGTAACTGTACAAATTGCTAGAAGACCTAGATGTATCTTGCTAGTTCTCTCAACGAACTGCAAGGAGTCTCCTTCCTGAAAATAGCCTTGCCTTTGATTCACTGCTTAAAATTAACACTTTGTTAACATATACTAGATAATTTTTAAGAAATGTATAAATTATCTTCAAGTATGTACTTGGAGTTTTATGAAACCAATAAATGCAAAAATATGTTAATGGCCCATTTCAGGCCGTATATAAGAGTCAGGCTGAAGTCCTTGAGCAGTCTTCCGGCCGACATGGAGATACTGCACAACACTGCAATGAGTACGTACATGTAACACAGGGGGAGTAATGTAATCCCATATGGGACAAAAATATATTTAAAATTGTCATTCATATATTTTAAGAGAAGTGTGTAATCTGTTTTTGCTATTTTTGCAATGATGAGAGTTTTTTCTTATTGTCCCTTGAGGAAAGCTTTGACCTCGAAACGAAATTCGAAATATATAACATTCTTCGTTATGATAGTTTTCAAAAATCTTGAACTATAGCCGACTGGGGCAAGGGTACTTCAAAGGAAAAAGAACATAAATTGTGAGATTATACTTTATTTTCCTGGGAAAAAAGACATTGTAATCGACATGAAATTACAAATTATCCCCCCCCCCCGTCCTTATATGTTGTCAAAACGCCCAAATACGAAAACCGAATTAAAAATATTAAAAATTAACTCAGATAACTCTGAAATGGCGTTTCCTAATCATGTTTATTAGCAGATTTTCCGCAAGGAAATCGATCTATTCACGTTGGTACCATGATGAGACTTAGATCATTATCGATATTTTATTTGGTTGTAGTTTTTTATCCCACGAAAATTTTAAACAATTAATGAGAGGGAATAGAATAAAAAAATCTATCTGTCCCAGCCAGGACTCGAACCTGGATCTCCTGCTATCCGGGCTGGCTTGCTTAACCATTACAACACCAGGACGAACTAGATATCCCATTAAATTCCCTCTACACTAGCGAGAGCCTAACCTACGAGAAAGACGAGATCTTCGTCTTAAACTCGATGGAGCTGACATTGTCAAGCTATTTGTCGACTCTCGTCATTTAGTGTAGAGGGATTTAATAAGATATCTAGCTCGTCCTGGTGGCATAATTGGTAAATGCACCGGCCCGGATAGCAGGAGATCCAGGTTCGAGTCCTGGCTGGGATAGATAGATTTTTTATTCTGTTCCCTCTCATTAATTGTTTAGATCATTATCGATTCTACATAGAAGAAATTAAAATTTGGTCCGTTCAATATATATGTGTGTGTAAGTGTGTGTGTGTGTCTGAACCCACTATCGTCAGCAGTTTTTAAAATAAAGAAAGAAAATTGGGAATTTAAGCACAACGAACCGTTATATAATTTTATTAATGCTCAAATGGGTCAGGGGAGAGAGCTAGGGGTTTAAATGAAGAACCATTTTGTAAATCTTCAAGATCTTCGTTTCTTTATCAGACTGAAAATTTTTACAAAACAAAGTATTCTGCCATCTTGGTTACACTCATAAATATTATTCTTAATTAGCGTCATCTTGTGTAAAAAACAATTGTTTTGGCCCAAGAATAAAAATATATTTCTTCTTCTTCTTCTTAATTAGCGTTCGAGTAAATATAATACAGAATATAAGCGTTAGAAAAATAAATTTTCCACCTATTGTTTCATAAACATTCTCGTAGCAGCGCCAGGGTAGCAGAAGGAATCCGTTCAGGTCAGCGCTGTGGGACAATCGTTTCTTTAAAGGACATTAATAAGAAGGACTTATTCGATCTTACAAGCCAAAAAGAGTAACGAGTATTTAGATAATATCACTAGGCTGGCTCTAGACTGTTCAAGGCTAGTCCAGTAGGATAATTGATGAAGAAACGATAAATCATTACTCTGAGATGATTTTAGTTGGGGTTCGGTCGAGGTAGATCCAAAAAACACAAATTTAAAAAAATGTATTTTTTAATAAAGGATTATCTGCCAACGTTTCGGCTTACATTGTAAGCCATCTTCAGGGCTACCATGAAGATGAGAGAGGACGTCCTGTCCCTAAGTTCACATTTCCATGACTGAGTAAATCAGTCCATGACTGTTCACATTTCCAGAGTCATGGAAATGTGAACTTAGGGACAGGACGTCCTCTCTCATCTTCATGGTAGCCCTGAAGATGGCTTGCAATGTAAGCCGAAACGTTGGCAGATAATCCTTTATTAAAAAATACATTTTTTAAATTTGTGTTTTTTGGACCCCGACAAAAATCATCTCAGAATAATATCTACGGTAAAAAAAAAAAAAAAAAACTCTCCTTTTGAATAAATCATTACTATTACATTTATTACATATTCTTCTATTCGAGTTTTGAGTAAATGTGTTTTATAGAATATGAATTTTAGCAAATTGAATTTTACAATTATTATGTTCTATTAAATTTTTCGCTATTCAAATAATAACGAAGACATCACGATTAGAAGTTTCGCCCTCTTCCTCTAAACTGTCCTCTTCCTTGTCTGATTCCAGCCTAAAGAAATTTCCTCAGAGGTTTGCAATAAAACGCTTAAATATTGAATTTGGTTACTATATTTTTAAAACAATGCGGCCACCCAGCTCTCGAAGTTATAATCTTCATTTACCTTAATATGATTTTTTGGTAAAAGTGTTTTAGAACATTAATATTTTGAGATTACATTCTACGCATAATTATTTTGAATTTTTTTGTAATATATTAATAGCGAAGATATTAATAAACTGTATTCGGGTCCTATATTTTTTAAATTGCAAACGCCAGAGCGTGCACTGTCAAATTATATATATATATATATATATAATACTATATATTATAGCGCGTCTATAGAAAGCACTAGAGTCCGTAATTTTTAAAATAATGTAATCAAATTCGGTTTTCAAAGTTATTTTTTCAAACNAGCCACGAGATTACATATATATATATAATTTTGAACTAATCATTTTTTTGAAAATTTTTTAAAAGTCAAGTTGTAGTACCACTGAGAATAGTTCGATTTCCTTACGAAAAATCTATTAAAATAATGAATTTGGACCGTATACTATATCCAATAGTTAATAATAATAAAATACTAAGCTTATTAGCATCTTAGAGAATAGTGTGTCTATAATACATTTACTTTTCTATATTTAGTTTTCTGTCTTTTTGTAATTATTTGATTTTTATTTTGTCTTAAGGGATAACAGTTTTCGGCATCCTTGCTACAGCATTGGTTGCATCAGTCAGCGGCTCACCCGTAGATGTCAGCACAGTTCCCCCAACCGTTCCGGCAACGACAAAGATCCCCGCTACTGTAAGTAACGGGTCGTCTTCCGCACCTCCCACGACACATGCACCCACCACGCCATCTTTGGCAGAGCAGAGCGCGACATCTCCCGCTGGTACACCAGTCACCGAGAACCCACAAGCGTCTGCAGCGAAGAACGAAACGCACCAAGCGGCTGGGAATGCCAACACAGTGACAACCGGCGCCCCTCCAAGAGAAGTCACGCTCAAGGCAGGAGAGAGTGGAGGAACGACAGCAACAACAAAGCCAGGAACAGCTGCAGCGACAGAACAGCCGCCGACAACTCCTGGAACGACGAGCACGAGTCATAAGCCCCAGTCAAACTGTTCCAGCTCGAAGACTGAAGTTCCAAGAGTGCCTGATTCTTCAGCTGATGCCTCAAGTGAAGGTACGTCAACAGCCATATTCGCTGATACGTCCCAATCTCTCTGCCAGCATTCTTGCTAATCTTTGGGAACTCTGATTTTATGTTTATTTTACATAACTCTGAAATGGGTTGCAGGCTACTGGAAGCGCCCAAAGGAAGCAGTATTGCTGGTATCCTTCTTTCTTCCTATCGTCAGCTTTAAATATATTTAGGGCCTTTTTCTAGGAAGTAAGTGCTTTTGACGGCCATTTTAATAGTAATAAAAATATTGCCTCTACTCCATTTTTACATTGGGAATAGTGTTTTAGTCAATTCTATAAAACTTACTGTGATTTTGGGGAGGTTTTTTAATAATAATTTGTCAATTTTCAAAAATTATGCATTACTTTCTACTGAGACATTTCCTGGTTACTGGTCCCCTCTTCAGTTCTTATAATTAATTGTTGAATAAAGAGAGCCACTAACAATTAACTGACTTATCTGTTATAACAGATCCGGTCAATCTATCAAAAAATATATGAACTATATCTATAAATTGGCTAGTGCAATTTATTAGTAGTGACACATTATTTATGCGATTGGAGGGGTAATTAGGGTTCAATAATATATTGATAAAAAAAACATTTTAAAATGTTTTTAAAAAATATAAAAAATGCATATTTTGAAACGGATTATTTTTAAACAATTAATGAGAGGGAATAGAATAAAAAAATCTATCTGTCCCAGCCAGGAACAGATAGATTTTTTATTCTATTCCCTCTCATTAATTGTTTAAAATTTACGTGGGATAAAAACCACAACCAAATAAAATATTTATAATGAAAAATTAAATAAAGTAAATGACGAGAGTCGACTAATAGTTTAACAATGTCAGTTTTTTTTTGTTTTTTTTTTAATTTTATGCCTCTATAATAGATGTAAAACATAAACTATAGAGGCATTAAAATAACAAAAAAAAAAAAACATAACTGGTAAGTGCACCGGCCCGGATAGCAGGAGATCCAGGTTCGTTTCCTGGCTGGTACAGATAGATTTTTTTTATTCTATAATGGGATAAAAAACCACAACCAAAAAAAAAATATTTATAACGGATTATTTTTAGTTTTGTTCTATAATAAACTTCTGACCAAACTCGAATTACCTCTTCCATTGTTCATCCCTACGGCCAACTTCTCCATCTCACTATTTAGGGACTGATTACAAAGGCTGAAGAGGATTTATATGATTACACGAATCGCTCCACTAAAAAGTAATCAATAATTTTTAATATTTAACTAAATAGTAATTTCAAAAAAAAAAAAAACATCTTCATGGCCGTAAATGGCTATATCTCACTATGCAAAATTCAACTAAATTGTGATATATATATCATAATAGTGGTATTAATTGGCTAACTGAAGATAGAGTAATCCTTGTTTTATATACAGAGTAATTTTTCTTATTTGCTTTATTACTGAAAATGTAAATACAAAGCTACTCCGACATTGTCCCTTGGGGTTTGTCCTGTCTGTAAAGAGTGAAGTATTTATCTTCCATTGACGGGCCCAGGGCATATGATATCTTTGTTACTTCATCCTCCTGTTCAGCTGAAAGAGAATCTCTTCCCAATATATTTCTTTGGGGGCCGGGAGTACCATCTTATCCTGATTTTTCGAGGTGCTGAAGTCTTCGTCGTACCTCACATTCTGCAAACCTTAGACGTCTTCCAAGATGGCCACTGCACCCTATTCCTTCTTGCATTCCTCACGTGCTACACACCCTATTTCCTATCTCTTAGCTGCATTCTAGCCACGAGATTTAAAAACTTTCGATTGCCCATACCTACTCCAGAAAAAGTAAAAGAGCTCCTATTTCTTTAGAATATATTTTTATTTTTTGAAATTTTTTTTGGTGGCTTACATTAGAATTCAGTGGATTTTTTATCGACTAAATCTATAAATAATTTCATGTGTTAGAAATCCATTTTATTTCTTTATTAGAATCGGTAGATTTGATTTTCGACCAATGAACCATTTTCGTAACTATCCGCTCCCTCTTTTCTCTTAATTCTAGTGTTTTGCCCCTCATGTCCTTAAAAACTGATTCTCTTAGTTTCTCTAAATCATTAATACAAATACTAACTAATAGGCAGTTTTGATTTTATGGCTTATACAATTGTTGTTCGCCTATCAGATTAGATTTAATTTTTTTTTTCTTATTCATCTCTCCTTCATCATTCCAATTTTACAAATCTTAAAATTGTCAAACCCCGATTGGAAAAATACGGCTTCACCATACGAAAGAAGAAAATTTAAAACCGTAATTATTTTTTCGAAAGAAATGTATGAAATAGGTGTGAAATGTATCATGAAAAATGTGTCAATTCTCAAACATATATGTTAAGTTATATTTCTTTAAATGTCTTCACTCCTACCCTCCATATCCTCTTAACTTCAATTTTAGTCTCCCTTGATAATCCTTTTCGGAGTTTCAAAACAAATAAGTCTTTTATTTTTGAGTAAGTCCACCTTACACGAACCATGGGAAAACTGAGTAGTTCACACAGCTCCTATGTGACGGCTTTGTTTTTTTTAAGTTTTGCTTTTAATTTATAAATTTTAGATGAAAAAAGTAGAAAAAAAAAAAAAAAAAAAAAGGATTTTCCAGAAAGACTCGGGTCAAGATTACAAAACAATATTAAAGTGGATCTACTATAATTTGCTATTGAATGTTATTCTGTTAAAAATTATACAGCTTTAACCGAATAATGATTTTAAAAAAAATAACCATTAATCAAAGTGAAAGTATTGGAGATTGGACAAATATAATGATGGGAGTTTAGTGGCTTAGACTAATATTGTTCTATAATATACTTATAATATATCCATGAATTTTAGTCATAATTAGTATTTTAAACATATGTTTTTAAACAATATATTAAAATCTATTGTTTTTCAGGAAGAATAATATTTTTTCGAGGGGTTTGTGGTCCAGATGGTTGCAGAGTGAAGGGAGACGTGTATGATGAATGACCACCAATTAAAACTGCAGTGAGCGACTTGATTTGAAAAATGAAAAAAAAAAAACAATACGCTATGAACATTGGTTATTTTTATTACTTTTTATATGTCAATTAAACATGTTTTCAAAGTTAAACATTCTTATTTTATTTAATAAGTATTAAATAAAAACAGATTAAGTAGCATTTATGCTACTTATAGAACTAAAAAGAGTATAAATTGGGAGCGTTTTGACAGTAGAAATTATTAGAAGATTTTTTTTTATATATGTAAACCCATATTAAGGCCTGAATGGCTTATTTAGCCATGAATATGGGATCTTTTTGACACGACGTCCCCTCTCGCCTTCGTGATAACACTGAAAATGGCTTACAATGTAAGCCGACACATTGGCAGATAATTAAAAAAATGTTATGGATCTACCTTGACCGAACCTTAAAAAAGTTATACACAGTGTAAGGGTCTAATTATAATCAATTAGTATATAGATAATCTAGTGTAAAAGTTTTTATAAATGAATTATTGTTTGAAGGGGGGGTTAGCGAGACTCTAGAAGAAGTTTTTTGAAAATCTACTTAGCATAGTGGTTAAACATCATAAATGGAGATCAGGAGATTCTGGCTCGAATCTTACCATAACTGTAATGTATTTCACGACATATACCATGTATTATCATCAATTATTCATCCTAGATCATTTCTGTTCTAATAATATTTTGTGATGGATGATTATAAAAGACGATCCTTAGGAATGTAACTTCTTCAAAAAAGAAATTATGGATTGATCAATTGTCAGTGACAGATGGATGAGAATAAATAAAGTAAACGAATGAATCAAAAGCAAGATTCCAGGCATAGCATCATAACAGCTAGTTCTCATAGTACATTGGTCATTTGGGATTTGGTATTGATAAGAACCCAAAGGGTAGATTGTCTTGGTTGCTGGAAGATGATTTTAGCAGATTTTAGAACGATTTTGAGAAATTCATAGATATATTTACCGATCCTGCGTAGGACTGGCTAAAAATATAGTCAGTTCAAAAGTATGTATATATACTTGTCTTTCGTTGGTATAGTGTCTCCAATTTTTTAAATAAAGAAATCAAAATCAGTGATTAAGCTTCTTTTTTTTAACAGTTGGATGAGTTCGTTAATGGCTAAGATCAGTCGATGCGTGGGAGGTGGGTAGTTAAGAAGGATACCAAAATTTAAAATTTTCCAAAATATTACCGTCATGGAAATAGTACACTTAAGTTTATAGACCAAAAATAGGTATACAACGTACTTTTATAACATTTGCATTGTTAAACATTTTTACTAAAGACGCAAAGATAAGGAAACAAAGACGGATAAGAACTTCTTCTCTTTTCGTTCCAGGTCAGTATGGAGAAGTTATACCATCATTGTTCTCCAAGGCTTACATGACCGTATAAGTAAAGGGTTATTATGACTACCAATGAATATAAAACTATCATACCTGCTATTATCCGTCATCATTGGATTCTACAAACCATTTCTGTTGGCGAGAGCTTTCGGACATTGTCCATCTTCTTGGCCGAATACATGTGTTTACTGTCACTGTCTGTATTCAACTGCGTTTGTATTCTGTGGGTTGGTGACAGCAGACACGATTTCACCGACATACAAACAACCAGGACGTTGCTACATAAACAACAGAAGGGACGAAAAATGGACATTTTATAAAATATGGAAATTTACAAAACAAGGACCACTGACAATAACATTATCAACGAACAACTTAACACACAATCTGACCAAAATCAGACCTCTACTGTTGCTAAAACGAACACACAGACCGACAACAACGTAAAAATACATAAGAAAGTATAATCCATAGTCAGACACAAACTCATCACTATCAAACACAAACACATTTCCAAAAAAAAAAAAAAAAAAAATATCAAAAACTTTCGGAACACCTTGAACACCTCAACAAAGGAGATTACTACTAATCCCTGCTACAACTAATGCCTGAAATAATGGACACCGATCCTTATAACTCTCGCGTTTGACAGACCTTATCGCCGACAAAGCGACCGTTACAGCTAAACGACTCTTATACCTGACGCATCTCACCAACCCACAGAATACAAACGTAGTTGAATACAGACAGTGACAGTGAACACATGTATTCGGCCACAAGGATGGACAATGTCCGAAAGCGCCCGCCAGCAGAAGATGGTTTGCAGAAGCCAATGAAGACGGATAATAGAAGGTATGATAGTTCTATAATCTCTTACTTATGTCCATATTTAATGGGAAATCTGCTTAGATTTCAGTCATGATGTAGTCAGTTAAACAACATGGGGCTCTCTCTCTCTCTCTCCCCCTATCACCCTACTTGGTTTGTACACTTACGAATTTTATTAATAATTTTTTATTTACAATATGTTTAGTATCCATTTATGTTTTATAATAGAGTACACACAGTTTTATATTTTCATTCATTTATCTTTGTTTGATTGTCATATATAGGCATGTTTCTGTATTATTTTGTATATTTCTTTTTTATATTCAGCCGGATGAAGGCCTGACATTCAGGCCGAAATGTTGGCTAAAATAAAAACTACGTATTTTGGTAACAAATTAGTTTTTTAATGTTCAACTACCATGACCGAATTCCTTACAATCCTCTCTTCATAGAATAAATAGGATTCATATTTCTTTGTCTCTATGGAATATTCCACTCGAGCCACCCAAAAATTTTTTTTTTTTTTTTTTTTTAATTCTAAGACAAACCAACCCAGAGATTTTGAAAAAATTAAATATTGAAGATTTTTTTCTGGCTCCCTCGGTATAATATTATATTTTATTGTCTATACTAAGACCTAGTTAATATTGAAAATTGGGCTATGAGGAATGGGAATTCTTCATCATCATTGGTTCTAGGCAATAATATATGGAGATTAGAAGTGAAAGAAATAACTTATATTCTAAAGTAATTTATATAATTACAAATTATTAAAATAAAATAGTAGATTGTATAATAATTCACAGCAATTTTTAATTAGATTTTTCATATAACTAGGCAGAATTCAATGCAGGTGAATTAATCACTCAGAGGGAGCTAGTTTCTCAAAAAGTAAATGAAGATCTAACAGAGCATGCCAGACATTTGGGTGTGATTCTAGATGATATTGCTTTGGTAAGATACCTGTTATATTGATATAGAATATTTAAGTTAGCTACTTCATTTATGTAGTGCCTCTCTATTAAACATAACTGTAACCGCTTATTTAACAACAGGGAAGAAATATTCCTATGGATTTTAAAATGAATCTCTTATTATCTTGTTTTTCCTAAAACTGTTAGCAGGAATCATTAAGTTTCTTATTAACACTATAGATTTAATTGGTAAGGTTTGAGGTATTCCCTATTTTTTAATGTTTGTTAAATTAAGACAGCTCACTATTTATCATATTCTGATAAAGGGAGATCTTGATATTTTCATAATGAAAATCTCCTTAGATGTGAAATATACAATAAGGGAGAAAAAATTATGAAGTAGAACAGTGGGGAATAAATGGTAACATTTGGTTAAGTTTCAAGCATGTTTCAGTAAAAAATACATTCCAAATGAAATCCTGAACAATTTATTGACCTTAAAAAAAAATTTAACTTTCTAGAAAATGTTCGCTGTGAAGATTCTTCATGTGAATCAACTGCCTGTGTCAGTAAACATCAGATGGGCCTAAAATAGGGATGTCTTGGGATATTGCTTTCTTGATTATCAATGACCAAGCAAGTTATTTGGGGGTAGCATTTATTGATAAATTCCCTGCTCAACATAGACATTGTACTACAAGTGGTGGAGTTCTCACTCTCCAAATGATTATAAATAGATTTTCTATGTAATTCGCTTTTTAGAATCTTACAAATGAGTACAATATAAGACTGTTTAATTATAAAAAAATAAACAGTAAAAAATTCTTCTATGCTAGGTTTTATGTCCACCTTCCGTTTAATTTATAAAATCTTTATATAGATTTTGGTGACAGTGAATAACACAAATTATGTAGCCAATTAAAATATATTTAAGTCTAGTTGTGAACTTTTTGATCTGGATCCCATACCTTAGGGTAAATAGAGAAATTAAAAATAGTTTATATAATCTGTGCTTGAAAATACTTTGCATTTTTCTGGTAAAAATTTTGAAAGAATTTAAAAAGAAATTTTTGTCGATATAGATTACCTAAACAGAAAAGATTGGCTACAGCTTCACGAGTATATAAAAGAAGCATACTTTTATAGAGGTTATTTTTTAAATTAATTAATTATTAAAATCAAGAAGGATTATAACATTTGAATATAATAGTTTATTTGCTTATTTCTTATCCTACTTTAAAGCTGACTACTTTTATCGTTAGTATTTTCTATTGTTTTAGTACTAAGTCTATTATATTATACGACTATATGGCCAGCCATTATGTATTACATTAAATCTGAACAATCGAAAACAAAAACTAGGTACTGACTGACATTGTCCAAGTATTGATGTTTTCCCTGTTATTTCTAGCTTATATAATGAAGTTTATAATTCAAAAAGTTAAATTGAAATACAAAGCAGAACAGACCTGCATACTATTCTTAGTTACTTACTTTCTAGTAACATCTGCTGCAATAAGTTTTTGTTGCAAAATTGAAACGATTTGAGATGATTTCAAAGACAAGTACCTTATGAACTCAATCTTAGCTAACTTAACCTAACTTAGCTTACACTGTTAAACCCTCCAGTTAGAAATATGTGAATTGAAACAGGATCCTAACAATAAATCCTCACATTTTTGACCTGGCCCTGTCAATGTTAACGAATGACTATCAATTCAGTAATAACAAACCCCCTCCAACTGATAGAACACCAGAGAAACCTAAACCAAATTACAGCAAAAAGACCATTCCCACCATAATCTGGACATTTATGAACTACTTCTCGACAAAATCTATTTACTCCAAGACCAAATTTTTATACTCCTCAACCAAATTTTTTACCCCTAAAATTACAGGGAAACAATTAATATAAGGTCCCGAAAGTAATCAAATGACATTAGTCATATGTGTAGACAATTTAAAATTAATTAAAGGTGGAAAGGATAAAATATAAAATTTAACGACATCACGTCTTATGAAAATAAAGATAATTCTAAAAACCCTATATAAAAAAATTAAACAAAAATTTCTAATTTCAAAACCCTAATTATACCAACATTGACCAAAATACTTTTGACAAGACAATATAACCCTGGTCAATTCATATTATTCAAGCCCCAGTCTTAAATTTAAAACACGACAATGCCACATTTCTATATTTAGGGATAGGAGATTTGAAATCCCTAAATCTTTAATAAATTAAAAAAAATAGTAGAACTTTAATCATTGTCCTAAATTGAAATGAAACCAGTTCCACACCAAAATTTAAAAAAAACCCTATAAAATTTCAGTAGAATCCTATAATATTAAAAAGGAAAAATATGATCCAATTGTAAATACAAGTTATTATAATAATAACAAAATAAATTTTGACCTCACATAACTCAGAACAGTATACATGAAAACAGAAGAAATGGAACAAATCACAAACTTGGTAAAACAGTACTCAAAGTAAATTTCAGATGGAGGACCAACCTCTGACTTTCTCTAATCATATATATAAAACACGAAATCAGGACAAAAGATGAACTTTAGTTAACTTAACTTAACCTGCAACGCTAACCAACCCAAATAGATCTCATGAGCTATCTTGGTACCTCAAATTTTTTATGGATTTATTTTTTAATTGAAATTTGAGCATTCTCAGTAATGCAAAATTATTTAATACACATGCAACACCTGACTCTCTCAAAAAGTAAAACAAGGATTTATTCTTGGAGCCAGATAATCTTTTTATTTCCCCTATAGTTAAATATTTTACATAATTTATAACCATTTCCTTTAAAAATCAGTCTTTATGTTTTACATTTTTTCTCAGAGTGAAATAAATGTTTCTAAAGGAAAGAAAATAACTCAATAACTTAAGTAATATGAAGAGTAATACAAATTTCAAATTTAATCTTTAGTCCTATTATTGTTCTAGTAGTTAAAGAAGTATCAAGGTAAGTAAAATTAACATAGTAAATTATAATAAAAAATAGCTTAAGGTTTCAATAACATTAAAAAGATTCTAGGTAAGAAACAAAATTTTAATACAAATAATTTNTATATTTTGAAAAAAGTAGAAAAAAAAAAAAAAAAAAAAAGGATTTTCAATTTAGCCCCCCCCTTCACAAGTGGTTAAAAATTAGGCTAAAAAAAAAAAAAAAAAAAAAAAAAAAAAAAAAAAAAAAAAAAAAAAATTTCTGCTCCAGAAATGAGCTACACAAATTAGTGTCATTATACTTAGTTTTAATGATTCTGAGAAAACCTGCTGTAAATATTGGTAAAAGCCTAACAACTTTAGTATATAATTTCTTTAGAAAAATTGATGGAAAGAAGTTATGTTCCAATGGAAACAGTAATGTTTTACATCATATCTACTTATGATAAATTTGCTAATGGGTTCCGCTATACAGTAAAATAGTATGATCATTATTCTCTCTCTTGGAATGCCAAGAATAAGGAATAGTCGCAGTAGCCTATTGGACTGCTATGCGAGCAGTAAAGTAGTTACAGTAAAGTATGCATACTTTCATATGAAGCTCGGGCAAAACCATGTAAAATATTGTGTTCAGGTAATTTTACAAAAGGTGACTCATAGAATTTATAAACTTTTCAGTGCTAAATTACAATATTTAAAATCATAACTTAAAAAAAATATGTTCAAAACATTCAATGTTAAAATATGATATCTCTATTGAATTTGATGAAACTTAAATCAGTCTTAGCATATATATTCTAGAAGTACATATTTATGACATTACCAAAATTATTATCAATGAAACTTTTTTTTAAAAATAAATCTTTATTTATTACATTCTGTTATATAGCATCTTGTAATTTGATGACTTAAAATAAATGTACATGTATAAAAATAATATAAATAAAATAAAAGAAAGAAAAAATATAATGAAATAAAAATAAAATTAACAATAAATAAATAAATGGTCATCACTGTGCAGGGAGAAGGGGCCCATCGACCCCACTCCCAATAAGTTTAGGCATTAAGGCCCAGGAGGTCGCGAGGCCATCTCCGTTTTAGTCGCCGGGGAGGATTGTGGGGATTGGAGTCCGACGACAGGGATTGGGCAAATGGATTGGGATGAAATTGGAGTTTACTATGGAAGAGTTTGAAGAGGGTGGAGATAAGGTCTTTGACAAAAGTTATGTTAAAGTCGTGATGAAGGGTAGAGTTGGACACATAATATGGAGCGTTAGCAATTATTATAAATATTTGATTTTGTTGTGGTTTTTAATCCCACGTAAATTATTATCACCAATTTATTAAAGTAAATGACGAGAGCCGACAAAATGCATGACAATGTCAGCTACTTCGAGTTTAAGACGAATTTCTCGTCTTTCTCGTAAGTTAGGCTCTCGCTAATGTAGAGGGAACTGAATGAGATAGCTGGCTGGTCCTTGTGGTGTAATGGATTAATTTGCATTCCAGCCCGGATAGCAGGAGGTCCAGGTTCGATTCCTGGCGAGGACAGATAGTTTTTTATTTTCTGTTCCCTCTCATTAATTGTTTAAAAAAAAAAAAAAAAAATAGTTAGCAATTATTCTGAGAATTTTGGACTGAAAGGATTGTACTCGTTGGATATTGGAACGCTTAGCGGCACCCCACAGTTCTGCACCGTATTATGGTCTTGTAGATGGTCAGTTTATTTTCTAATGTGAGCTGTGAGCGCCTATTTATAAGGCTGTATAAGAGTCCGTGGCGTTTGTTGAGTTCTTGTCGTTTGATTTTAGTATGTTCATTCCAGTTGAGTCGTGAGTCAAGGTGGAACCCTAGGTAACGGACTGAATCAGAGAGAGGTATAGGTATGTTATTGTATGTAACATTATTAGGAGAATCTTTTCTTAGTTTAAAATTCTCCATTTACTGCACCACTGCTGAATAGCATCAAGGTGGTTTTGTAAATTGTTAGAAGCGATTTTGGAATCAGGGTGGGAGGAGAGGATCGCTTTGTCATCTGCAAAGAGGGCTAAAAGAGTATTAGGATGAGTAGGGATGTCTGCAGTATAAAGGATAAAAAGGATAGGTCCAAGCACACTGTCCTGTGGAACATCCGCTTTCGGAGTAATCTGATCCTTGCCGGACCCTAAAGAAACAGTTAGAAAGATAAAATTTGAGAATTAGGTAGATGGTACTTGGAAATATGGATTTCAGCTTATATAATAGTCCAGTATGCCATACTGGGTCAAATGCTTGAGTGACATCTAAGAATGCACGAGGACAAAATTTTTTTCGCTCGAGGGAAGAGGAAATAAAGTCTATAACGCGAAACACCTGCTGGACAGTAGAATGATGGGATCGGAAGCCGAACTGATGATTAGGAAGAATATTTAAGGAAGTTATTATAGGTATTATTCGTTTTAAAAGAACTTTCTCAAATACCTTGGAAAGTAAAGGAAGAAGGCTAATTGGTCGATAGGATAATGTGTTAGAAGATTTACCGGGTTTAGGAAATAGGATTATTTTTGAAAATTTCCAGAGAAGTGGAAAATGGGTGGTTCGAAGGACACAATTATACATATATAAAACTCATATTATAAAGTAGTTTCTCTTTAGCATCCTCTGAGATAATCTGAATCATTAATGCACACAAAGTGTCTATGATCTATAACTATGAGGTCTATAACCCCCAAAAGAAAAAATTTAAATGTGCATAAAATTTACTCATACACATCATAAAATGCTCATTTTTAAAGAAATGTTTTTCAAAACATGGCAAATAAAACCTCTTTAAATTTTGTTCAACTCAGTACTCTTCTAACCTGTCTTAATAATTAACACTAAGCCGCTCGTTACACAGGAATATTACTCTTACAGATATCTTCTTGTTAGTTCACTTCAACATTTGGTCAGAAAACAGGATAAGGAGACCACTAACTATCAAAGCCAGTCCCTTTTCAGAAACCTTTTGAAGTAACCCAGGATAAGGCTATATTGGACAGCCTTGATGGAAGATCGGCTAAAAGTGATAATATTGCACAATGCCATATGATATAATATGATGAATAAAAAGAATTAATTTGATAAATTTCAATTGTATTCATTTGTAAGGAATCTTATATGAAAACAAAATTTAGTGGATAATAAACGGAATTGGGCTTTTTATGATTAAGCACCAGTTAAGATTTTTCGAATGCAGAATAGGTGTTAGAAACCATGTTATATACTGCTGGAGGACAAATCTTTATAGAACAGCAACAAATATTCATAGAGCTGTAAAATATCAGGAAGGCCATATAAGTTTATCTTGTTCAATATTCAGTATAAAGTCTTCATGGAGCTCTGACATTTAACGAAAGCTTTCAGTTTCCTCTAAGCTTTTCTTTTTGACATTCAGTCTAAATGAGAACAAATCTTTATAGAGCTAATGTAATTTATCAATTCATTTCTGATTTCTTAGAAATTGAGATAAATATATAATTAGAGATGGAAATAGTAAATTAACATCTTCCATCTTTTATGAACACCTCATCTGTCTTCCGTACTATCCGATCGGATTCAGTCAATTCTACATCTAATCGAAGAATAATTAAGTATTCCAATCAAACTAAAACTTACTAAGTAGCGACCAAGTCTATAGAGAACCAAGAGTTCAGATTGTAGTGCCACCTGGTGACCATTGGGGATCTAGAAACCAACTTCTAAATCTATTTATCTGTAAGCAACCCATGTGAATATCTTTGGGATCGAATATATAAACATATTACATTATTATCCTCATTGAGAATTCTGTTCATGGGTGCCTATTGAACTTTTTTGGCTAATCAAAACAGTATATTTGGTTTATTTATTATTCATCAAATCAGTAACTCGCTTTCCCTGTATGATATAGTTTCATCTGTAATGTTGAAATGAACATTGGTAAGCTTCCACCGAGTATCTTTCTTTCCTGATTATATTCCAAATCGGAATTAAATATCTATGCCTCAAGATATAATTTTTGACCATCAATGAAATATAACTTAATTAAAAGTAGGTGATTATTTTTCAAATGCTGAGTCGGATGAGCATGACACTCTCCATTGAATTCAATGCAACCTATTTCCTCTAATAATTATGCTTACATAAAATATGTAATAATGGCCACTGCAAAATATAGGCTCAAAATAAGAACTCTATTCTTGCTTTGCTCAGCAATGATTCAATCTTAAACTGTACATCTGAGTGGGTATCCGTAGAGACAATTCAAAAAATATTCTTTTCGTTTTTCGGAGAGGTTCTATGTCATCAATAATATGTATTTCTCTGATCTCTAGTCCATTATTAACATCCAAATAATTATTCACTTACTCTTTCCTATGCAAAATATACTTTTATTACAACAATTCGTACATCGAGATGTTCAATCTCCTACAATATTATATCACAGCATATAAGAAGGTTAAAATATTCAGAATTCCACTTTTCTCCGTGTCCGTTATCTATAAGCCGCTTAAGATAGTCAGTGTCCTCGGCACTAGTTCTCGTATCTAATATTTTGGCGATCTTTTTTTCTTTTTTTTTTCGCAGACTACTTGGTCAACGAACTAACGTGACAAGCTAAGTATAATTTTTTTTTATTTTTCTTTCTAATGCGGGAGCATACTTTTGAGGGCTCTCACAGCCCTAAGCGTAAGAAGAAAAAAACTGGGCCCGATAAACATACAACATTTTATGATAATTTAAATTCTGCCTCTATAAAGCAAGTTGAGCTGAAAATAAAATTTCTAATTTTTAAAAAGTCTAGCGACGGTGATCTTAAAGGTGTGTCACCTTTTTTGATTAATAAAGCAATCACAGGATGCGCTGGTGAACATACAAATATTAAAAAACTCAGGGATGGGAGTATTCTCGTCGAATGTGTTAATGACGTTCAAGCAGCTAAGCTTCTTAAATTAGATAAATTTTATGATATTGGTGTGGAATGCAAAAAACATGATTTCCTCAACTCATGTAAAGGTGTTTTTAGGTCGTATGATTTAATGAACTCCACTGAAGCTGAGATACTATTAGAACTTCAAGATATGAATGTGGTTGAAGTGAAACAAATTTTCAATAAAAAGAGAAATTGTCCCACTCCTACATTTATATTAAAATTCTTCACCCCATTTTTACCGACAAGTATAAAGGCAGGTTACCTTAAATTAGAGGTAAAACCATTTATTCCAGCACAATTAGTGCTTTAACTGTTTTAAATTTGGTCACCCCACAGGTTCATGTCAAGCTACGGAGCCTCACTGCAGGAATTGTTCTGCAACTCATCACAATGAGTCAGAATGTATTAATTCTCCTCATTGTATTAACTCTCGAGACCTTCTTCTTCGAAAGTCAATAGTCTTCAGACAATTAAAAAGTCAGGATCTCACATAGTTAGCCTTCCTTCTTCTAAATAATATCCTTTCATATTTTTTACTCATCTGAATTTCTTTTTTTTTTTTTCTTCTTTTTTTTCTCTCTCACTAATTTAAATATAATGGGCATAATACAATGGAACATCAATGAAGCCAAAAAGCATCTCTCAGAACTCCAAAGCTTAATATCCATAACACAGTGCCAGATAGTCTGCTTACAGGAAACTCATCTTAAATCCACCGATAACTTTAAGATAAGTCGATTCTCATCTGTCAGACATGATTTTACCGATGAACAGGTTGCATGCGGAGGAGTCAGTGTGATAGTCCGTGATGATCTTCCCTTTTCCGAATCATCTCTTAACACAGATTTACAAGCTGTAGCTGTAAGGATTCACACTGAATCTCCATTCACAATTTGTTCTTTATATTTACCCCCTGGTCAAGCAGTTTCCATAAACAAACTAAACAACTTATACAAGCAACTTCCCCCTCCTCTCGTTCTTCTTGGCGATTTTAATGCTCACAATCCTATTTGGGGTTCCATGCATACAGATACAAAAAGAAGAATGATCGTAAATTTTATCACAAACTCCAATCTTATTCTTCTTAATGATACTTCACCCACCCACATAACAACCCGTCTTAACAATCTTACATATTCATCTATTGGTCTATCACTAATAAGCCCTTGCTTTTCCTCCAGACTTGAATGGAGAGTCCATGAAGATCCTTATTCCAGTGACCATTTTCCTATCATCATTTCCTTTTTATCTCGATCCGTTCCTCCTCCTAAACCCCCGAAATGGAAACTGAAAGATGCTAATTGGGAACTATTTCATACCTTAGCCTCCTTGTCAGAAATAAATTTAAACCAGGATGTTAATGCAATTTTCCATAACATAAAAACAATAATAAATGTGGCTTCTAATGAAGCTATTCCTAAAACCAAGCCCAGTAATAATTACAAAGTTAATCCCTGGTGGTCTGATTCTTGTGAAAAAGTTTCCAAGGCCAGAAAGAAAGCTCTGCGTCATTTTCGGCGTTCTCCCACCACTGCATTACTAAACAAATATCGTGCTTTAAGAGTTCATGCAAGATATATTTATAAAATCGCAAAGAAGCAATCATGGCAAAACTTTGTATCCTCTATAACGGTATTTACCACCATAAAGGAAATATGGGAGAAGTACAGAAGAATATCTGGGAGAGGTTATGCGCCTCCCATTACGTCAATCTGTATCAATAATGCGCTCATCACAGATCAATCACAAATAGCTAACTGTTTCGGACAACATTTCTCCAAAGTATCCGCTACTTCTAACTACAACAACCAATTTATTATAATCAAAGCCACTGAAGAAGCTACTCCTCTGGTTATTGACGATGATCTCGGCAACCCCCTAAACTTACCTTTTACTAATCATGAATTTACACTTGCTCTCAATAGTAGAAAAGACACCGCTCCTGGGCCAGATGACATATGCATAAGTATGGTAAAGAATATTAACATGCAGAGTAAAAAGTGCATCCTTAACTTTATGAATAAGATTTCTTTACATAGAAACTTTCCTGACGATTGGCATAATTCCATTGTAATCCCAATTTTAAAGAAAAATAAGACACCAAAAGAAATCTCTAGTTATAGGCCCATATCTCTCACGTCTTCCCTGTGCAAATTATTAGAAAAAATGGTAGCCAACAGACTACACTGGTATCTTGACCAAAACAAACTCCTAAGTATGTGGCAAAGTGGTTTTCGGAGAGGACGAAGTACCACTGACAACCTTGTCCGTCTTGAATCTGACATATTAAGAGCTTTTCAAAATAAGGAACAAGTTATAGCCGCTTTTATTGACCTAAACCATGCATTTGACAGCACCTGGGCACGTCATATTCTTAATTGTCTGAAAAGGTTGAAAATTGAAGGGAATATGCTTCATCTTATAAAGAACTTTCTAAACAACAGAAAATTCCGTGTAAGGACTGGATCACAGCTTTCTGACGAGCTCCTGCAAGAAAACGGTGTACCTCAGGGATGTGTCTTGAGTGCGCTACTTTTCTGCACAGCAATTAATGGTATTACAGAAATGGCCAAGCCACCCATAAAAATGATGCTATATGCCGACGACATTGTAATCTACACGACTGGAACAAATCATAGAGCAATGACCTACCACCTACAAAATACCTTATGTTCCATGAATGAATGGATCATAAATCATGGTTTCAGCATATCCTTCTCAAAATCGGTTTGTGTACATTTCTCAAAACGGAAATATGTTCAATTACCTCCAATAATTATTAATAGTAACCCGATTTATTTTACCAAAACCACCACTTTCCTAGGGCTTATATTTGACAGCAAACTATCCTGGACTCCTCATACTAAGCATCTCAAAACGAACTGTACACGACACATAAATATATTAATGACTCTTAGCAATACCGCATGGGGGGCAGATCGTTCCTCGATGCTTCTCATGTATCGCAGTCTTATCCGATCTCGTATAGATTACGGCTCTATAGTGTACCATTCAGCAAGCCAGCGATCTCTTCTTATGCTGGATAGTGTTCAAAACACTGCCATAAGAGTAGCTATAGGAGCATTTCGTTCAAGTCCCGCGATCAGTCTGAAAGCGGAGACAGGAGAAATGCCCCTTGAATTCAGAAGAAAACAATTGGCCCTCATTTACTACAGTAAAATAAGTTTCAACCCTTCGCATCCAGTCTTCAGTCTTTTCTCTGATACTTCTCTCCCACACCCTACTGTAAATTTTAATAATTATAGAACTCCTATAGAGAACCGAATTAAAAAAATCCTAACAGAAATAAATATTTCACATTAAAATCCCCAACCACAACTACTAACTGCTATAGCTCCATGGCTACTAAATGAACCAAAAATTAACTTCAGCCTTTCCAAATTCTCTAAACAGAAAACAAACCCAGTTATATTTCAGAAAGAATTCCTGAAATTAGTTTCTGAACTCTTCCCGTCTTCTTGTATTTATACCGATGGCTCCAAGAATCAATCCGGTGTAAGTGTGGGGGTATTCGGTGATTCTGGATCAATTATGCTCTCTCTACCTCCCACTGCAAGTATTTTTACAGCCGAACTAGTTGCTATCAGAGAAGCACTAATAATTCCTCCCCGCCAAAACAGAATTGTAATTTGTACTGACTCGCTTTCATCCCTCCAAAGTCTCAAAAACACATACACTCTCAACCCTTTAGAAATAGATATTTTACAAAAAATATGGATACTAGCCGAAAATGGTGTCGAGACTAACTTCATCTGGGTTCCTAGTCATCTTGGCATTCATGGAAACGAGCGAGCTGACCTTTTAGCCAAGAATGGCGTTTCACAGGGCACTCCTCTAAATGACTACACCCAGAGTGATTTCGCATGTTCTCTTAAAAGAAATATTTTAGAAAATTGGGACAAAGAATGGAACTCTACAAGAGACAATAAGCTCAGAACCATAAAGCCCACTGTTAGACCATGGAAAACATCTATTTTGGGAAATCGAAGAGAAGAAGTTGTTTTGGCCAGAATGAGAATCGGTCACACTCGACATACTCACGGATATCTCATGGCACGGGAACCTCCTCCCGAATGTCGTCGTTGCCGAGTCCAAATAACTGTAGCCCATATTCTCACAGATTGCCCTTTATTCGCACTTCATAAACGAAGGTTTCAATTACCAGAAAATTTAGCAGAAATACTCGGTGATAATCCCCCAAATGTTACAAAACTATTTGACTTCCTAAAAGCTGCTAACATATATAAAAATATTTAAATATTCCATTTTATGTACAAAATTTCTTAACCAAAGTTATTGGTGGGGGGGTGGGGATGGGGCGGGGTGAGTGGGGGGACCTGGGTGGGGGCTGCCCGCGAGTGCTGGGGCTTGCTGGTTGGCGCCACTTCTGGAACTCTGGACTATGTTTAGGTCCAAGGCTTGGTGGAGTGCGGATGGAGCAGGCACATGCGCACTCCACAATCAAGCCTTCCTCCGAGAGCATGCACAAAAGCCTGCAATAATGACCACGGGAGAGATATCAGAGTGGTGCCGCTGCCGGTGCCGGTGCTCTTGGGGTTGCCCCTCTTTGGGTTCTCCCTCTGCTCTTCTGCCGTCCCCTTCCCTCCATTACGGTGTAGGAATTGCCATTTCTCACCGGCATTAAGGCAATAATGACCCTAGTGGTTGATTTGCCAAAAAAAAAAAAAAAAAAAAATTAAACTATTGAGTTGCTAAGTTGCATGTAACGTTACATAAGAGATGGACTATTGACGTTTCGTAAAAGCATGATGGTAATGCACATTTAAACACTAGAGGAATAAATCCGAATGTCAACAGATGAATAATACAAATTTTAAAGTAAGGCTACGTTGTGTCTTCATTTGCGGCAAAAGAATGGAGTTAGAAAAAAAATGTCATGGAGGCGAATCCGTAGATAACTATTTTTCTACAAATGAAACTCTAGTTTTATAGGTCTGATTGTTAGAAGTCACAATAATTTACAAACATTTACAACAAGGCAAACAAAACCGGAACGAATTTTATATTCATTTTATTAATAAATTGAAGAAGTTATAGTTTGAAGAAAATCATTAAACAACTGCCTTGAAATAGAATCGTTTTATTCAATCATTGGTTCCGAATAAAATTTCTAAATTACTCATTTTGTATAATGCATTCTCTCATTATACATTCCTTGATTTAATAAGGTCAGATGATATACGATTAGCGTTTTACTTGCGGTGGTGTACAAGGATTTATGTTGAAGTATATCAATATGGGCTATAACATAGAAATAAACACTGAAAACACAGTTACAATAACTCCTTTATTCCTCACAACATACTTGACAGACTAAAACAGCAACTTTACACAAAAGTAAGGTTACAATCTACAAAAGAGCGTGATAAATCGAACTTACAAAAAAAAGTCACAGTTAAGGAGTTATGCAGCATATATTCTTCCTAACGCACCCTCTGGCTATTAAAGAGTAACCAAAACAAATATAAAATCAAACCAGAAACCTTACAAAGGTACAAATATTTCTCTAAGTCCATCAAGAAACTTTCACATTTATTCCACATAATTACTAAATCTTTATTTTGTCTCTAAGTGAGAGAAACTTAGTTTATCCTAATGACTTGGTAAATAAATCAGCCAAATTATCAGCACTAGATACCTTATCCACTGTAATTTCTCCTTTATTAGTCACATCAGTTATAAAGTCTACAGCTACCCTCCTAATGAGTCTTCATTTTTTTGGAAAATGAGCCCTTTTTAGCAATTCCGATCGCTCCATAATTATCTTCGTAAATTGTTACATCCCTGGTTTCAACAAGTAAATTATTCAATAACTCCTTAATAAACAGGACTTCATCAAGGCAGTCTGCCAGAGCATAATATTCAGCAAATGTAGAAGAACGAGACACACATCTCTGCTTCACTGACCTCCAGGAGACAGGACAATCCTTCACGAAAACAATGTAATCAGTGGTAGACTTAGAATCAATTACATCTGCCGCACAGTCAGCAACAACAAAAGCCTTCAACCAAACAGATTCTGCATTACACTTGGAAAACACAAGCCTCTTTCTCGTGAATGATATAGCTACGTCAAAACCCTTAGAGCGTACTTATACATTTGAGGAGTACAGTAATTCTGAAAGCGACTCAAATATACAACCGAGTATAAATATCAAGAGTTCTAGAATGGTATAATAAATATAGGAGCTGAGTAATTTAGGAAGATTTCTCGTTCTATTAAAGATGGGCATGAATAAATTTCATTCAAATAAATTTGATTTGCAAGCCGTACAAGTACAGTGAGCGGAGTATGTTCGCTGAAAATTCTTCTAGACATGTCGGGAAGATTTAAGTAATTTAAGTAGGGGAAGCGCTCATCTCAAGAAGTTACATTCGTAAATTTCACCCTTAATATGCTTTTTTCATAGAAATTTTATAGAATCAAACGTTAGGAAGTAACGTTTCATATGTATATAATACTCTACAACCTTTTATGTAATTTAAATAACAACGAAGCTGTTACAATGATAAATTTTGGTCTCCCTCTACTTTTATCAATTAAAAAAAAAAAAAAAAAAAAAGATTCGAATTATTCGCAATGAAAAGCCTAAACCCCGAACTGGGTTTCAATGTTTTAAAAATTAGTCCCACCCAAGACGAAATTACATTCTTATATAAATTTTTTTTTTGTGGTATTTAATCCCACAGGTAACGTAAATCTTAACAATTTTTAGTGCAAGGGAACAGAATAAAAAAATCTAACTCTCCTGGCTGGGACTTACGCACCGATCCGGATAGCAGGAGATCCAGGTTCGTGTCCTGGCTGGGACAGTTAGATTTTTTATTCTGTTCCCTTGTACTAAAAAAATGTTACATTCTTAAACATTATTCTTAACAAGCGTTTTTAAGTGTTTTTTAATTTAATTTTTCATTAATTTTATTCTATAATATGTTTCTTTCGTTGCGTTAACAACAACGAAGATATTACGATTTTAAATTTTGTTCCCCCCTCTCTTATTATATTATCGAACTAATCTAAAGGTTTGCAAAAAGAAGCTTAAAAACCTTAAATTAGTGAATATTTGTTGACATTTTTCGAAAGTAGCGTTATTGCACCAACGTGAAAAGCTTGAGAAACATAGAAATCTTCCTATGAGAAATATGCTAATATGCGTCACAAAATAGATAACAATTTTTATATATTTTTTATCTGCTTCTTTAATTTAGGATCAAAAGTTATGTCTTTGTACTACCGCTAAAGTTTGATTTTCTTCCGGGCTGAAATAAGCTGAAAAATAAAAACCATAATTTTTCTTAGTAATGGAAAAAAAAATTATATTGATACAATAAACATTTTTAAAATATTCTTTTTTTAATTAATTTTCTGTCCTTATACTCACTGATGCATTATAAATATTACTTCATTCAACTGAATTCGAGGAACTGTGAAACATTGTTTTCATTTATAAAAATGTATTTCATACCTAACAGGATTTTTCAAATCATTCATTTAGAGTATATAGATGAATTTAGTGAGTTAACTTTTGGATAAATAAATAATTGATAGCTACCTGCCACAAGGTTTATATAAAAAAAAAATTATATACATTTTAGCTAACTGTTTTTTGGAATTTCGCAATAAGGATTTTGGGTTGGCAGCCCTGCAAAGAGTAAACTTGTTTATGCTTTAATGTCAGTTAAAAACCTGTCATAACAGTTTATCTACTCACTTAGATCTGTCAGCTACTTTATGTATATCGATCGCTAAAATGGTGAGTACACTTTTGTATAATAATATAAATAAGCGCTTCTGAGTTAAGAGTGTCACCGTCCTTAGCATTATTTGGAATTTTTCATAGACACTTGGATCCATGTGGGTTCCCCGCTACCTTCCTACTGTTACCATAGTTTTATTTTCAGAGCACTTAAATTTATTTTTAAGTGACATCACATTTTAACTTCCGAATACTCTTGATCTGTATATTTTTATTTGCAGTTATGCCTTGTTTTAACAAACCTTAATGTAAAACATCTGGTGTGAATCCCCACACAACTTTATCGAATGAAAACTGCTTTAAAAAAAACGTCTTCAGAAGGAACATTCAATTAAATTGTACCTATTATCCACCTGGGTGTAGTTTGGCATAGCTCTTGGAAATTGATGATTTAATGTTTACAATTTATTCTTCCAGCTTGGACTGTGTCATTTTATTGATGGTTACCAAGCTTTCGCTCAGGTATTTAAACCTGTAGGTTCTGGTGGTGTGCCTGGAGTCAGTCATGCCATGGTTTGGAAGCCCTCGGTTGGGACCGTTTCTAGGTGAGTCTTGTCTAAAGTCACCATCGTGAGATGTCCACATCTGCTGATTTGTCCCAGCAGAATGTCAATTTTTACTAAGTCTGTATCTGTCTTCTTTGTTTTTATTGTTCAGATAAAACTTCTATTCAGATGATAATTTCTATTACTTCTCTCATGGTCCTATGTTCGTTGTTGGTGTCAGTCTTGGATATCACTTAAGTATTTTTAAATGGAATATTATGGTTTGTATTGCAGAGATGTCTGGTATTGCTTACTTTTCTGTTTCTTGACACAAGTGATGTGTTCTGTAAGTTGAGCTGAGATAATGTGTACCACATGAGCAAGGTTTGCTGTATATTCTAAGAGTCTGTAATCCTAATTCGTCCTTAGGATTCGGTTGTTCGGTTGTAGGTGTGAAATATTCCTGTCAGTAGAGTAGTTAGTCTTTATTCCATGTTTCTTGGTTACCTTAGATATATTCTCTGTCGTCCATTTAACTTAAGGAAGTATGTCTCTTGGTTTATCAAGTCAAGGTAGGTATCCTGTTCTTGAATTTCACGCTTCTTGTAATGAACGAGTTTTATAGCCATTCTTTTCTTAATGCAGTTCTCAAATGCCTTCTTTTCTTGGGTATGTTGGGCTCACATTATTGTTAAGCTCTGTGGAACAGAGTTCATTACTGTTAGTCTTTAAGTGCACATACCTTAGTAGAAAATTTAATAAGAATTAAGAGTAAACAGACAAAATATTTTTAATGACCCCTTTTTTGGTGATTTTTATTTTTAAACAAAGAAATGTTTGAAAAAATATTGATGCTCAAGGCAACTTATTTGGATTGTATGTTTTATATATATATATACTTAGAGCGTACTTA